>JAEQBH010009760.1:0-76330 GCA_016808115.1 Tetrastigma voinierianum
CGCGCGTAAATCTAGAGAAAGTATGACGTTCTCTCCACAAAAACTCAAATTTTAGATCTTGTAGTCCCCCTCCTTTCCACGTTTGCTCTTAGTTTATTTGATTTGTAGCATTTTTGTCCTTTAGTTCATTTAATCAAATTTTAAAATGACGCTTATGTCCTTCTTTTCCTAGCTTTGACATTTAAACTATATCGTCGATCCATTTCCATCATTTCTCTGCTGCGTACGCTGCTATCCGCGCTGAACAACAACCACCTGGAAACTTGCGCATCAAAAATCGTTCTGGCACGAAATCACATTTTAAAGAAAAGCGTGTAATTTTGAGCGCTCTGCGGAATTTCGGTACACGATATAGCTAGATTTGCAGGGCGTTCGCTGGTGAAATCCGTTTCATGTAAAGTCGGAAATAAATTCCGCATTTTGCCGAAATAACAATTTTGTGTCGAAATTATGATTTTGCCCTTTTTCCAGTGGAATTTCTCGGGTCTTACAGATTAAATTTAGGAAGATTTAGATTTAAATTGTAAGAGATAAATATAGGGGAATATAAAGCCCAAAAGATATAAACAACCTTTTAGAAAATCAAGAACTTATTACTCGAAACCAACCTTTTAATCTGAAGATACCGGCGGTGTGTGGATAAAAAGAAGAAAGACCAATTATAGTAAAAACCAATGTATTTACTTCTTTGCTATGTGAGCAAGTAGGTCATAAAGCTTTTGAATGTCTGAACTTAAAAATTGCCAAATGAACAAAATAGAAAAACCAATTAAAATTAATTTAATAAAAAGAGTATGAAATAAATATTAGTAATATTGAAGAATTAATTAGTGAGACAGATTTTAGGAGTGACAATTCAAGTATATATAGCTTAGAAAGATGAAATAGAGAAGAACTCTTTGTTTAAATAATAATTTAGGAAAATTTTATAGGAACGGTTAAATGGCGTTTATACAATGGATTGTTTTGTTTACATGACACAACCACTGTTTATAGGAAAATGGCTCAAGGAGAAATTCAAAGCAAGGAAAAAACTTTCAATTTGGAACCGTTAGGTTTTGTTGTTTAAATCAACACTGAACTTTGAGTCTTTGTATTCCCAAGAAACCTTTTTGAAGGAAACGTAAAGTAATTGTTGATAATGGCTGAATATATTTAAAACCAGAAACTTCAGCTTGAGGTACTAGGAATATGCTTATGGAAAAACCATTTGACTTTAATGACATCTTCAAAATCTGAGAACAGGTTTGTTGTTTTAGAAGCGAAAATTCAGTAAAACCAAGAGAAAACAAAAAACGTATTAGATTGAGCAAATTGATTCTTTGATAATGTCGATAAAACCGATTTAATTGACGCGATTTAGAAAATCAACCCTTTAAAATGGTTTTGAAAACGCGGTAAAAACAAGTTCGGATGACATTATAACGTAACGCCCGGATCTTTTCGCAGATAAATGTGCGAAGAAGACAACGTTGGTATGCATATTATATGAACAATTTGAACAAAAGCGGTGGAATTAAGCGGGATATATGGCTTTTAAGAATTGGTTTATTCGTTATTTCACTTGGAAGCATCATCGTGTAACTAGACCAAAAATATTTGAACTTATCAACTGCGTTTAATGGATCAAGGTTTTAGAAACATAACCGCGACTAAACATTTCAGAAATACCCTAATAATTTTTGAAAGAATTGATAACACATTAGATCTATTTTTAAAAAAATCATGGTATGTTTTGACCGTACACACTGTGAACGGTGAGGAAGCAGTCACTTTCTATGCATACCTATCAAACACAATAAAAAAGACATTTATCTATTTTTTATTTGGAATAAATGGCCAGTTCAAGAACTGCACCACCTGGCAGTTCGAGTTTTCAATTTGATTTGAAAACGATGATTTTTATGTGAGCTGCAACCATATCAATTTGGAATTCTTTGAAAAACCTTTCAAACTTCCATTTTGTTCAAAAGAACGGTTTGGCTGACTTTTAGGCGGATTCACGAGGATGTCATCCGTCAGCGTTGACCCATATTAGGAAGGTGGTCTGGAAGTTTTAAGTGGAGAGCAATGGAATGTAGAGACATCCGTCCTCATGATGTTAATTATGAAGCCACGAACGACCCCAGTAAAACTTTTCGGAGGAATGACTTTATCATGACAGCAAAGGAGACAAAGAAAGAGGGCATATGATGTTTTGATTGAGGGCGTAACTCAACAGATTTTGGCATTTCGTTTATTTTAGTTTTTAACTAATATAAATATGTTGAATGCAGGGCGTGGTGCATCCTTGACATTATGTTGATTGTTTGGTGGATTCCTATCCCTTGGGTAACAGTAACACTTTTCTAGGCCCGGGGCATGTATCGTAAAAGTATAGGTTTTGAGCCTTAAGTTTGGGCAAATAGAGAGAGAGAGAGAGAGAGAGTTTAACATGAAAGTTTGTGATAAGTTTGAAACCAATTAAGCATGTTTTTGTTTCAATTCTCTTTTGTTCTTTCCTTCAATTTTTTGTTAATTTACTTTATTAGGGAACAAAGGGTAAAAAGATAAGCAAGGAAGCAGTTTGAACTTTAAAATTTTATATAATAATAATCGACCTCAGTGGATCTTTATTAAGCCATACTCTTATATCTTGAAAAGAAGGAGCACTATAAGAATTAGTGCGAAACGAAAGTTTTGAAAACGATTTTAAACTAGGTCTTTAGTCTTAACCCATGACCTTTAACGTTTAAGCGTGGATGAAGTTTGGAGACTTTATCTGAATCTTGAGTGGAGTTTCTGACCGCAGTGATGAAACAACTATTCTTAATTTAAGCGGGTTTTATGAGGAAGGGTTGTGGGGTGAGTTTTGTTTTAAACGGGGAGAAAGTGATGTTTTATTATTCTTGTTTAATGGGGTGTTTCAGGACTGTAGGATGGTTTTGTTTTGATATAAGAGGAAAAGAATTGGCCTTAGACTTAGGGTCAGATTGTTTTCCGCTGACGGCGAATACTAGTGGATGTGGGTTGCGAAACCGGCTCTCATGAAAATCAGGCGAGTCTCGGAGGCTTACCCAGCCGCTGCACACCTGGCGCCGTACGGCTGACTTGCGGGGTCCTCATGCTGAAACTTCGACCGATCAAAGCGACATGCCAAATGCGCGTTACTCACGGCCTGTCCCAACGCCCAGAACACAATCCATCGCGTTGGCAATGCGACTGCGATGATGCTATGGCTCTGCGCTATCTGTGTGTTTGGGGTGTTGTTCTACTCTTACGCCGCGTATTAAAGATTCTAAAACATTCCGACGCACAAACTCATCGAAGCATTCAGGTTCGCAAAGCCTCCGTGGAGCATTCGGCGACCACTGTACAGCAAATGGTAATCCCTCGACGGACATTTAATCTTGATGGGCTGGATGTCGGCACGATGGGTTACTCTCCGCTACGTTGCTGCTTCACAGTAACTCAAAATCGGCATTCGTGCGAAGCCGCGTTCTGCGGATCATCCCGTTTTATCTTCTGGCACTATTCCAGAGGAGTCCTCCGCGACTACTCTTACCTAAGCGCGTGAGACCTTAGTTTTATTTGTTTTATTGGAACGGCTTTCAGGTGCATATATCTGTTGAGTCGAAGCGGGTTGTTCTTTATATGGATTTTACTAAGTGCACCTGTTGGAAGGGAGTGTCTAGCGGGTTGTTCTTATCATTTGGGTTCTCTCGATGTTTTGTTTTGGGCACAACCTCAGGATATTGCGAAAGAATTACCTCATACACTATACATCGTCTAGGGTGCCTAATTTTTCTCGGATTACTGTCTGTTAATTTGGATGTTATGACGAAAGTACTATAACATTAGCTACATATATTACCGTTTTGATCCGCAAACATTGCCTGTTTCATTTCGCCCATCCGATTATTCATGGGCTAATGAATCAAACCTGGCGATTCAGCTGAATTGCTCGACCAATTTGGTAACTAAAAGTGCAACGCGTTGCTGTACAGGGCGGCGACGAATTGTTTAAAATGAATCACCAATCAGCGGGTTTAACAGTGAACCAGATTTCGACATTTCGCTCACCGTTATCGTGCTTTGTGCACAATTAACACAACCATCAGCGCGGGGGATCGCGGGTTGCCATTTGGTTTCAGTGCGTTTAGTCCCGGGTGGTGGTCAGGCAACCCGCACGGCTGTTAGCTTCGGCGTTGCGGCGCCATCGTGTGAAGCACGGGCGGGAGAGCTCACCTGAGACATCTCAAATCCTCCGCCAAATGGTACCGTCGGAAACCACTGCGAAACTTTCCTTGCCGGAGACCCCAGAGGATCGGATCTCAGGTGTTTGAAGCCCTTCTCACTCACAGACACTAAATCTCCCTGCGCGCCTACACTAAGACGGACAGGCTGCCGAAAGTCTTGGGAAATGGCTTGCGTGATTATTTGTCTTTAACAAGCAGTTCAAAATGAGCGTTTATCTTTGTTTTCAGGTTGACTTTGAACTATCTCGTGATCCATTTTCATTATTTCTCTACTGCTTTCGCTTGGCATGAGTACATGTTATATGGAGCTTTGGTAAAACGAGAACGTCGTTTGGCGCAGAAAGATGCAGCGAAAAGCGTTTAAAGCTGGTAGAACATCTCGGAATTAAACGTTTTGAAAACTGTTTGGCAAGTTAGTTGCTTGTTAAAGAGTCGTTTACAATCATCCGAGATATAAGAATAAATTCACCTGGTTTGTCAAATCTGGCATGGCAGCCTTCCACGGTTTTGCCTTTTTCAGAAGATTGAGATTTCTCGGGTCTTACATTCCCTCCTTAAAGGAATTTCGTCCAGGGGCAGGACAATCTTGCTTGTTATATACAACGTACTAGCACATGTAAACTAGTCATTTAAATTTTAAACGACGACAATAATATATGAAGGGATAGGTGGCTTTGTGTTGCTCTCTTCTGTTGACTCCTCCATCATAAATACAGCCACTGCTTTTACTAGCCTGCGGTCTTCAACGTCGCAAACGATCTGACATAAAATGAACGGTCCCTTACTCAGTTAAGTGGTTAGCAACTCAATCACATCTCAGTCTTTTTGTGAAATTTGGATCTGGGTATCTTGGAGCATGGAAAACCTCGTGGACACACGACATGGAAGAACTTTGGCGATAAGTTTAGCTGGAAGAATATCTCGAAAGGTCCAATAAACCTTGGTAACATTTCTAGGAACTTTGTGTAGGTATCACGCGAAAGAGCGTGATCCAGACCTCGAACTTGAAGGACTGACAGTAAAAATCAACCATAGCTCTTGCCCGACTCAGAGCATGTGAAAGCGCTATCATTATCAAGCTCTTTTCCTTCTCGGGCTCTGTTAGATTAGGACCGATGATGGAGCTCCTCTTCCATCTCGAACCAAACTCTCGCAAAATGTTAATCTACATAAACTTCAACCATTTACCATGTGTTTTGTTTTGTATATAACGTGTAATATTGTTGTAGAGGCGAATTCCACTAAGGGCAATTGCTCATCTACCATATGACCCGGAGACGTATGCTCGCGGCGTGTCCTCTAACACATGTATAAACCAGGCATGCAACCTAACCACCCTTACTTTGTGTGTAGCGGCCCATTATGCAAGTCGCGATCATTGACAAATCGATGGACCGTCGACTAATGGCATGTGAATAATTATCTGAGTATAAAAACCCAGTGACTTACAACGTTTTACGAACCGGATAGGAGGTGCTCCTAACCCATATCACTCAACTCCTAAGTCACGTGATAAGCGGCGTATAATGTTTCATCTCGGTCTTTCCTCTTCTTTTGGGCGACATTTTGTTGTTTGCTGGTAGACCATGGTCTTCATTGGAATGCAGGTACCATCTAGGCTCAACCCATACTTACCAAGAGTGGTGAATGGCCGTTCCGACGCACCCACCCGACTCGGCCGATATTCACTGTACTACGAGCCTTGATAATGCATCTTGCCGTTTTATCCGGGGCGCGCTGCGGCGAGAATCTGAATCTTTCACTCACGGCTCCGACTTTATCGAATTGACTCTCACCCTACATCCTAGGGAAGAACATCTATAAGCCCGAAAACTCTAAAGGCCTTAACCTCTAAGCTTTAGATCAAGGAATTAGGTATGGTATGATAAAAAATTTAAGGTCCCAAATTAGCGACAAACCCAGATGGTACATCGACTCATCCGTATCGGCGACGTCAACCGCAATATGTCTACCACTGGTCCACTACGCTTCGGTACATGACTCTGCTCGTCACGACTTAGGCACATAAACACACTCTGACTACTTACACGTGCTGAGGCGCCTTTGGCCCGAAAGTAGTTCTCGGCAGCTGCGGGCGTGGGAGGGATGAAGCATGCCTCACATTCTCATTCATGGGATTTGCATTGTACAGTGCACCAGGATCCTTATCTCACAGGGGCTGATCCCAGTCTCACATGCCCCGATCTTGGCCTTTGGTTCTAGGCTGACCTTTGAAAGCGGGGGCTCTTCTGCCTCTTCAGATAGAAGAAGGTTGATCGCCCTCTTCTTCTGACACTAGCATCCAGAGTGCTCAGGGCATCCCCGATCCTCTCTGCACATGGTTAGGGTGGGTCCCCGATCATGGAGTCCGTCCCATGGCGAAGTCCTACGATCCTGCTTTGAGATGGACAGCTTGGCCCGATTCTCGAGATCTCTGTGGCACCAGGCGATCCAGAAGGCTCATTATCTCGAATCTTCACATTGAATCTCTCTCCCGAGCTCATCTTGGCCACTAGGCTTTCAGGGTCCTTTGGCGCTTGATCTTCCAGGCTTCCGCCCGATTACTCAGTCAAGCCGACACCACGGGATGGTCTCTCGTGACTATAACGATCTCAGTGATGCTCGTTCTCAGCTGGCAGGGCGAACCAGTAAACTGAGACTACGAAGCTGATCTAGATAGGGTTGGAATACCTGTAAGACTTTGAAATTCAATTTACGGAAAAAGGGCAAGAAGTAACATAATTTCGATTACAAAATTGAATTTCGGTTAAAAATCGGATTTATTCTCTAGATCTCGGATGATGAAGCAATTTATGCAGAATTACGGGTTGGCAAGATCTAGCGCGTGTTTCATTCGGTCAAAGACGGTCGAAATTTACGATTTCGGTATCGAGGTTAGGGTGCCAACAAAACAATTTTCGATCGTGAAGTATGTTGCTGCCTCATGTTCCATAAGTGGCATGAGCAGAAGTATAGAAAATGGATGGCGAGTAGTCGCAGAATGTGTTGGGAAAAGAAGGACATAAATGTCATTTTGGAACATTTTAAGTTATAATAAGACAAAATAATGAAATAGTTATCACTTCCCCAATGTTAAAAGCCAAAAAAAAAAAAGCACGTGTAAGGCTTCAGGGTTTCACAGTGACTGAGTTTTTTTTTGTGTTTTAGAGTAGAGAGTGTCCTTCTGCTCTAAAATATCTGTAATCAAGTAGTTGACGATCTTCGAGCCAGGCTTTGCTCACGAAGGGCCTGGCGTGGGTACCATATTTGAGGAGTTTTGACAAACTCCAAGAGGTAGGGGTTTCTCTTTACTTGGGTTTTACATTTTATTTAAGTGTTTTACAATGTTTCGGTTGGCTTGAGGCCTTGAGCAGCGTTTGGTCAGTCCAAAAACTTAGAGGCCCAGATGATTGGTTGTGAAACAAAGTAATATGCGCCCGGTGAGCGTGATGCATTTGTTTGTGATGATAAATCATCATAAATTATACTATAAAATATGTATTGATTACAGAAATGAGGTCGGAAATGGTAGTGAAATTAGTTCTAAAGTGAATGTCGGCGATTAATTGATTTTAAGGAATAGTAACCAAGGTTTCACTATTCCGAATGATATTCACAAAATAATTTTTGTGAATTAATGTGTTTAGTCGAGTAATTCAAGTAGAATTGCTCGTATTTGATCATTAGCCCATGTTAATTTTGGTAGATGAAATGTAGAAATCCCTGCATGATTGTGTGATTTAAGTTATGTGAATATATGCATATTTCTGTTTTCATGTGTGATAGACTATAATGGAATTGGCATCATGCATTCCGTATGCAGGAGGCACCCTACCGGATGTAGGAGTGAGTGCATGAGGTGAGTCTAGAGTGAATGGTTTAAGGAGGGTTGTCTAAAACTAAAAATGATCGGAGGGTAGTCAGCAATATGTCTGTGCCCGGAGGCAACCGATTGATATACGTGGAGGTAGTGTAAATATCAATTGTCGGAGACGGCGCAATTGATATATACACATCGGAGGGTTGTCCACAAACAAATAAACATAATAATTCTCATACGAGGCTTAGGCGAGTGTGAGGGAGTAGGTGAGGACTCGGGTACGAGGTGATCGGTTAGACTTAATTCAGTAGGATCCATCATTTGCTTGAATGTGTTTATTTAGACATTGCACTGCATAGGTGGAGAGTAGCCCGCAGGGTGATTCACTCACGAGCGTGCTCTTTGTCGAGGATGCTATTTTGCAGTACGAGGGAGGCGTGCGAGAGACGGCTCATCTAGGGGCGAGGTTTAGAAGAAAAGCCGGATTGTGGCTTTGGAGGTTATGAAGTATTACATGTATTAGAGTGTTTTAATTTTAATATATATTGTATAAAGTAAAATTTGAACTCTTCGAACTATGGTTGGATAGTTGGATATATACATTGTTATGAATATTGGTTTATGGGCCCAGTGGTAGTTTAATAATAATTTGTTATATTAGGCTTGTTTGGGACCAGGGTTTATGCGGGTTTGTATTTGGGTAGAGCTCCGTCTGAAAGGGAGACTGCAGTTTTCATGAATCTTCGGGTCTTAGATGTTCAAAGTATTAGCGATTGACGGGTAGTCAGCGAACCCCCGGGTTTTGGGGCGTCACATACCCTTTGCATGAGATCCATGAATCTTTCATACTCGCTGCGTTCTTCAAATCAAAGGAGCATCTGCAGTAAACTCAAAGTGCCCGTAACACGTCTAGCGTTGTCTTGGGGATATCATCTCCACCAACTCGGCTGACCAGAAACAAGTCATAAATCCTCGGCAATGGGTCTGGAATTCTTGATCGTAACCTGTTTAGCTATCGATAATCCTTCTGATCGAAGGGTCTTGTCCTTCCTCTTGGCAAATATAGCCGGAGCGCCCGTGGTCAGTGCTGGTCTAATGAACCCCTTGTCGGTGGCTCTGTGGGCCGGACTCACGAGTTCTGTAACTGGCTGAACATCTATCACAATTCATAGAGATGGAGTGAAGTACCGGGGTGTAACTCGAATCTTAGAAGTCTCACGACCCTCTGCATGGGGTAGTCCGGGTGGCTCAGCCGGAAAAACATCCACATAATCGCTGTAGGGTAGATCTGAAATGCAGTCTCTCATCGTCCTCTACGATTGGGCTCGCTAATGACCGTACTTATCTAACCGCTGGACTCATATCTTATGTGAGCGAAATATCATGCTTGTCCCCACGAAATACCACACGAGTCTCAATCCACAACGTGTGGCGGTAAACCTCCTACCTTCATGTCGATAAACCACATGGCTGCTCCGGCCCGATCCATCCATGGGATGACAGCGAACTACGTATCCGTGATCCTCCCGAAGTCATTTGTGGTAAGTCCACGAGATCTCCGACTCGCGTATGACATATATCTATATTCTCTCCACACAATCCCAGAGGAGGCGCTCACATCCCAAAGCTCACTCAAAGGTCTCTAGAGGTCCTTGCACCTCACCGTATTTTGGCCTCACTCTGTTTGGATCACGGCTAGTGCCAATCTGAGGCCAGTGTCGGTAATTTGTAACCTCACAGCAGCTACTCGATCGTGGAACATAGTGCGCCATAAGCCGGATCTCACTCCCTTGGTAGGAGGATGATCGCCTAAACCTACGGAGGTTACTAGGACCTCCCGGTTCCACGCTGTGCTATGTATTGCCATGCGGCTCGCAATACCCTCGATCTGCTTATGAGGCACGCTGATCAAATGCGGTGGTACAGTCGATTGTCGGTGGTGCCTGACCAGTACCCCATGGACAACCCCTACGTCCTCGTCCTCTACTAGCCATCTACACAATTAACATGATAGTTAAATACAATGCGGTATCTCAGTATATTACAGCCAGGATGCTATTCTTACACAAATTAGTGTATACACATTGTCCTTCCATTTCTGAAGGAATGTCTAGGCAATCAATTATACATTAATATTTTTATCAACAAGAATTTCATTTGAAAATTTTATTTTTAGAAATTTTATCTAATTTTATTTGATTTTTATTTAATTTTAAAAATTTGAAAAAATTTTGTGATGAGCAGTATTCATGAACTATGATAGTAGCTCAAGCGCTCTGAGTCAAAAAAAGCGGTCGGAGCGGAGTCGGGTGCCTGGCACCCTGAGCGTGACTAGGCACCGAGGCACGCGGGTGTGCGAGGGCTGGTCATGTGGTGGCTGATGGGTGTCGTGGCGAAGGCCGTGATGTCGCGGCTGCGGTCGTGTCGCGGCGCCTTGCCTGCACCGCGGCCGCTTGTTTGACAAGTATCGGATTGGCAGCGGCCGTGGGTGTCGTGGCTGGCACCTGGCGATATTTCATTATTGCGGTGCTGCCCGACCACCCGGTCACATTGTCACAATACAATTCTTTGTATTGTGACCACGATATCTAGTAATCAACCTGCAATCTGATATTTGTATATGACACACCTCAGCATTACGTTATTCACCTGTGCGATACACGACTTGTTCAATGTTCCCCCTTTTAAACCAAGGCCAACGTATTACTAGGTCGCGACTAGAATTTTTTTGTATTTAAATACAATTTTCTCTATCACAATCTATTTTGAATGATAACCTTCAGTTCAAACTTAATTTTTTTTTTTTTTTGTTTTTTCTTCTCATTTTTCAATTATTTCGATGTAGGAAAAACTTCCCTAAAATGTGTGTAATTTTTCTTCCATTATACTAATAGATTCATGTAAGATTCTTTCTTTTCTTTTTTATTTACTTTCCATTCTTTGAAACCACTAAAATCTTTATTTTCATTTCAAAATATAAATAAATTCATAAAAATTTATTTTTATTCAACTATAAAAACTAAAGAAAATATTTACTTACCATATTAAATAATTTATAAAAATTTATTTTATTTATTTTCTTTTATTAAGGACCTTGATAAGAAAAAACATAAAACCTCTTAATTCAACACTAAACACAATTGTTCCTTTCCAAATTTTTTTTTAGATATAATTTATCACCTATTAATAATTGAACATAATTTACTTTCATTTAATTCTTCTTTCAGTTTGCTCCTTTAGCTCTTGAAATGTTCTAACACATACAATTTTTGTCAAGATTCCTTTTAATGTCGATAAACCCCGAATGATTAGGTTACAATTTATTTCATTTCAATTACACAACATAAACTCCTAAGATTTGTTTTCCGAGCATTCCTGACACATAACAATGTATTGCCACCATTCACACAACAAATTGTAAATATTTGCATGAATCACATGAACACTAAATCATCAAATCCACAAACACCAACATTGGCATCTGGTGTCCTAGTTTTAATCTGTGATTTCTGAGTAATCTCATCTCTCTTTCGACATCGAACAACACCCCCTAGTGTTCCTGTTCTTGCCACATAAAACCTATAGCTAAGCCAAATCCTGACCTGGGTAGTGGCCTTACACATATGTAAAAGCTGTGCCTAAACAGTCAGATTGGCTACCAATCAACCAGATACTAGTGGATCTGGATTTTATGACCTCACTCATCGATACTGAAGTCTCCTTTGTCACGGGTCTCTGAAGTCTAACACCTGTATATAACCTCCCGATATACACAATGACCACGGGTCTCATACAACTATCTAGAGTAAAATGACCTCTTGTGGGCCCACAGTATCTCACAACATATATCTGACTATCATTGATATAATCCATCCACATGAGTAAAGCGGCCACTTGGGCCCACGTAACCAATACTCATAAAACATCGACTATATATCATAATTTACAGAGTTAATGATCTACTCATATACAACACATATATTAAAATTCTAAAACATTCTAATACATGAAAAACCATCAAATCCACATTCTAGCTTTCTTCTAAACGGCCTCTACTGGTGAGCAGTCTCTCACTGCAACTCATAACCACGCCGTATTATCCCTCAGCAGGGTGAGCTAATGCTCGATAGTGGAATCACCCTAGTGATTCTACTCTCACCCTAAGTGCATATGCAATGCTCCAAAATAAACTAGAAGATAAGCAAATGTGATCCTACTTGAATGTCTAATTTATCATCTCGTACCCCGAGTCCTCACCGACTCCCTCACACTTGCCTAAATACCTTCTGGGAACCCTTAGGTTTTATTTATTTTGTGTGAACAACTTCCCTCATGTATATATCGTTGGGTCGTCTCAGACGATTGATGTGTGTATGGACTACCCTCCAGTGTATATCAATTAGGTGGGTCTCAGAGCTGATTGATATTATGTTTGGACTACCCTCTGTCTATTTATTATTTTTAGACAGCCCTCTGAACCATTCTCTCGGGGTACCAGCCACTCACTCCTATCGTCTGGGTGCCCCGGTGCATATGGAATGCATGATGCCAATTCCATTTTCGGTTCAATAGCACATACAAATATATAATTATACATATATTCACATAATTTAAATCACTAAACATGTTATGTAATTTCACATTTTCCATACATCGAAATTAGATCACATGGGCTAATGATCAAACGGCGATTGACTTGAATTACCGACCCAACAATAACTACAAAAAATTTATTTTGTAGACACTATTTCTCAAAGAATAAGTAAAAACCCTAAATTACTATTCAAAACCGTCACCAATCATGGATCACTTAAATGGGCATGAATTTCATAGCCATTTTAGGCCTCCTTACAAACTAATACATGCATTAACACATAAATACACAATTAACAACCCATCGACCCTTGGACGGAGTCATGGGTTGCATCATTTGGGTTTGAAAAATTACTCGCTAATTCGGTCTAAGATTTGGGACCGATCAAACGGCCCCTCACAGCCTCATTCAGCTCAAACGTGTAAAACACTTAAATATGAGTGCAAAACTGAAGTAGGGAGAAACCCTACCTCTAGAAGTTTAATAAAAACTCTTAAATCGAATTTTCCATGGCCCCCTCTCACATGTGACTTTCTTCTTACCAGCAGAACTCGGCGATCGGATCCGTATTTTAGAGAGAAGTCTAACCTTCTCACTACAAAACTATTCAAATCTCCCCTCTTGCATCCCTCGTTTTTGGTTTTTTTGATTTTTAAAATTGAGAAAACCAGCACTATTGATTATTTGTCTTTTTCTAACCGCTAATTCAAAATGACGTTTATGTCTGCTTTTCAGTTTGACACTCAAACCCTATCTCGACCGTCCATTTTCATCATCTCTCTCTACTCCTTCCACTTATGTATGAGTGTGTTATAATATGACTTTAAATGCTATCAAAAATCGTTTACGACTTTAATGCGATGCCTCAGTGTGTCAACTCCATTGTCTCGGGTCGACGAAATTCGATATGTGCTAGCTAGATTTAAGACGATTCCAATGGTGAAATCAGTTTCATCATCAGATCTAGAGAATAAATTTCAAATCTTTGACGAAATTACAATTTTGTAGCAAGTGATTTTGCCCTTTAAAGTGGAATTTCTCGGGTCTTCTGAGAATAGTATCCAAAGCACTTGTATATTAAGTGTTATTGTTAAAACTTTTGAAATTAAGTCCGAAGTACTAACTTTATCTTACCGTTTAAGTCATATTGATAAGCAATGGATTTGAAAATTTTATATTGCAAAATTTTTGTATTTTTCATTAAGTTTATATTATAAAATATTATAAAAATTGTATTCTAATTATTATTTTATGTCTTTTATTCCTTATCTTCTAGTGTTTATAATTTAGATTATGATGTGTAAAACATAATAATTTATTCAAACATGAAAATTTGGAAAAAAATTAGATAAATTGCATGCTTTAAGAACAGCTGTTAAAACCTTACTAAAGATATTCAAAACCTTGTGTCTCTTAAATATTTGTGTGAGATAAACCTCATAAAGAACCTACAGAAATTATTTACTTCAAGTATGTTCAAAGTGAAATAATGGAAGTATTATATAGATAAAAATCTTTATGTTAATGATTAAGTTCTTATGCTAAAAGTAGTTCAATTTCATAAAGAAACAGAAATTAGTGTAGAAATTAGAATGAGTAGAAAACTTAGAAATTAATGAACCCTCTGGATTTAAAAGAAAAATTAAATCTTTTAGACGTAGAAATTCGATTAGGAATAGCAGTAGTATTAGAAGAACATAAACACGAAAGAAAACCATTTGAGTGTATTGTGATATAAAAATTTAGAAAAGTTTAAAGAAATTCAGAACAAAGAATGAATTTGTGTAATACAACCTTAGGGTTGAAAATGGAAGACTTTAAACATTTAATTTAATTAGAAGCAACTTGGAAGTATAAGAACATCTAGTTAAGGAAGATAAATTTTGTAGAAAAGAAATAGAATAAATAAAAATTGAACAACAAAATTTGAAAGAAATATTAGAAAAACTTAGTCAAAAAGTAGATCAAATACTTGTGTAAGACCCGAGAAATTCCAATTTCTGGAAAAAGGGCAAAATCGTAATTTCGATTACAAAATTGTAATTTCAGTTAAAAATCCGTAATTAATTCTCTAGATCTCGGATGATGAAGCAGTTCATTGGAATCGTCTGAAAATCTAGGTATACGTAAAATTCGTGGAAATTCAAGGCGATTGAAATTCTACGCGTTTTCGGCGTCGCGTTTCGGAGGTCATCGTAAAGCGATTTCGATGCTAAGAAGTCGCACATAAGTACTCATGTGCCATTAGTGGGTATAGGTAGAGAAATGATGAAAATGGGCCAGTAGAGATGATCAGAATATCGCAGTAAAGGGACATATATGTCATTATAGAAGTATTTAATTCTGAAGAACAGAGAATAGTATCATCCTCTTCAAAAAACAAAGAGAAAAGCGTGAGAGGAAAAACGTAGAAGCTTGGATCTCATTTTCTAGAGAAAGAGTGTCTTCCTTCTCTCTGGATTTCTGTGATCCAGATGATCGCGATGCCAGGCAAGAAAAGAGAGAAGCGCTCTCTGTGGAGGGCCGTGGTACCAGATACAGGAGTTTCCTTAAACTCCGAGAGGTAGAGTTTCCACACTTGGGTTTACTTTAACAAGTGTTTTCCATGTTCGGTTAGCTTGATGCCCGACGAAAGCCGTTGATCGGTCCGAACCGCTAGGTCGAATTGATATGATTTTTGAAGCCAAAATGGAGCAGTCCGTGACTGTCCATGGATGAGTTGGGTGGATTAATTGTGCATTATGTGTTGATGCGTGTGTTGGTTTGTATGAGGCGAAAATGGTAGTGAAGCGAGTTCTGAAGTGAGCCCGATAATTTGGCTGCAGGAAGGAACGGTAACCTAGGGTTTTTCTGCATGAAGCGATGATCCGCAAGTAATTTTTGTGAAAATCGTGTTTAATTAAATTGATTTAAATTAAGTGCTCGTGTTTGATCATTAGCCCAAGTGAGCTAATTTTGATGTACGAAATGAGAATTTGCTTGACATGATTGTGTGAATTGATTGTTTTTGTAAATATATGCATATTTATATGTTACATGTGAACTAGGCTTGTATTGGAATTAGCATACATGCATTCATATGCCTTTGGAACACCACTAGGATTATGGAGATTCTTGAGGTGCATGAGATGAGTCTAGAAAATGGTTGGAGGTAGTCCCAAAATGTCTAATTATCGGAAGGTAAGGAGTCCACATCCAAAAT
The DNA here is from genome assembly GCA_016808115.1 of Tetrastigma voinierianum. Classification (NCBI taxonomy): domain Eukaryota; kingdom Viridiplantae; phylum Streptophyta; class Magnoliopsida; order Vitales; family Vitaceae; genus Tetrastigma; species Tetrastigma voinierianum. Next base: position 15,855 of record JAEQBH010009760.1, read on the forward strand.
ATCAATCGTTGGAGTGATGATTGATATTCATTGGAGGGTAGTCCTGAACAAATAATATCTCCCGATCGTCAGACGGCTGATTGATATACACACATCGGAGGTTGTCCCACGAGCTAACAATAATTCTCTGCGAGACTTAGGAGAGTGTGAGAGAGAGTCGGTGAGGACTTCGGAGATCAGTTGGTCGTAGACATTCAAAGTGGGATCATGCATTGCTTGAATGAGTGTTTATTTTGGGCGTTGCATTGCACTTAGGTGGAGAGTAACGCTTAGGGTGATTCCTTTACTAAGCATTAGCTCCTGCAATCGGAACATATTTTAGGTACGAGGGAGAGCGCCAGGAGGCGAGCTCGATCTAGTGGCTGGGTTAGAAAAGCCCCGGGATTGTGGCTTTGATGACTTCATACATGTATTAGGAATTCTCTAATTTTAATATATGTGTTGTATAAGTAAAACATTGAACTCTTAGAACTGTGGATATAGTTGGTATGTTTTATGGGTATTGTAGTATGGGCTTGAGGCCATTTTTATCCATATTTGTATCATTGTGATTATATTAATTTGCTTGGAACGGGTTTCATGCGGTGAATTAATTGGGTAGAGCTCATCTAGATGCAGATTTTTGAGTGGTAAATCGGGTAACCCAGACACTACTTAATATTCGCGGGTTGACGGGTGATCAATGACCAAGGGTCAGGGCGTCTCAACCCGAACAATTGGATTAAGGAAACTAGTAAATTAGAAGAAAAAAATAGAAAATATTTTCCAACAATTTGAAAAACTTAGACAGGTGAAAAACGAAAACTAGTGTAGAATATAAATCAATCCATTTGAACCTAGAAATTTAGAAATAAAACCATGGAAATTGTAGAAGTAATAAAACAAAAGAAAATGAACCTATTGGCAAAATAGAAACTGGCAGTGAGGAGTTAAGAAAATTTAGATGAAAATAGTTTTAATAATGAAAAAGAAAATGAATCAAAGTAAACTTAAATAAGACTCCTTTAGATTTAGAAAAATTAAATCTGACACTTTAGAAAGTAAAATAAATTCTTACAACTATGGAAAGTTGACCTTCTATTGTGGAAAAACCTACATAGAGGTAGACAAATAATTTAGGTGATAAAGAAACTCCAAGAAAAGAAGAAGAACAATAAATTCTTTACAAACAATAATTGTATGCAGCAAATAAAGTAAAAACAATAACATTTCCAACAACTATTAAATTAGAAAAATGAAATAGAAGTAAACAATGTTAGATAATGGAGCTAATAAACACCTTTGGCCTTATTACCAAGAAGATCAAAGCAAACCTTAATACCTTTGTAGAATTGGAGTGCGGTATAATCGAAAAAATAATAACAAAATATAACAGTAATGTTCCAGCGACTAATTAACAATATAACCATGATATTACCACAAATCTATTAGCATTTTCTAATATAAGTTTGTATCCTTTGATTTTAGAGTTTAATTTGTACATTCTTTACAAGAGTATAACAATACAAAATAACCAAGTTAGCTTTCACCCAAAAACTACAACAATTGCTTATACAAACACAAATAGAATCAATAACATAGTTTCTCATTATACAAATAAAATGAGGAAATAAAGATAGTATAGTTAATGATTATTCAGAAAATTTAAAAAACTCAATTAAAATTAAAAAACTGCTTTTAGTTGGCGAGAAAAATAGGAATTATAGGAAGACCACTCAAAAACATTGGAACAAGACAAAACAATTTGTAAATACCAATAAAAAATCAGTTTATTCTAAAGCATCAGATATTACATTCCACATTTGATGCAAAATTAAATCAAATAGAAAATTCAACCATAAAATAACCTTATTAAACCCGAGTTTTAGTCTCTGAATCGTGACATTTTAGTTAGAAACCATGAAGCAAGAAAAAGCGAGAAAGCTGGATATTATTAATTATAAAGTTAATATTAATATGCAGTGTTATATAATGATAAGATTCTTTGTCGTTCTATTGAGATGCAAATATTTTCTCAATTAGATTACTAAAATTCAGGTTGTAAATCAGATTAGATAAATATAAACCATAATTTGCGTTTTCTTGTCCTTGTGAAACTATATGAATAGAATGTAATGCCATTTGGATTAAGAAATACGCTCCTCGAATATTTCAACGAATGATGGATAGAATATTTGACTAATACTCTTTTATTCTTATATATGTTTGATGATATTCTTGTTTTTAAAACTTTTTCATGAACATATAAAACATTTAAAATTATGTTTTTGAAAGAACTTATAAATAATGGTTTAATAGTTAGTAGAAAGAAAATAAAGTTATTTAAAAATTAAATTGAATTTTAGGATTAGAATTAGAAAATAATTAAGTAGCTCGAGAACATATAGTCAAAAATCAATAATTTTCAGGCAAACTAGAAGATTTAAAAACCCTTCAAAGTTTTTTAGGATTGTTAAATTATGCTAGACCTTATATTAAAAACCTAAAATCATTATTTGGACCTCTTTATATTAAAACCAAAATTAAAATTAAAATATTTTAACCGGGAAGATAGAGTAGTCCGAAAGATAAAGAACTTGTTAAAATCTCCCAACTTATCTACCATTAGAGAGTGAATATAAAAAATAATCCAACGAATCACAAGTCAAGCGGGATGGGAGGGAATTCTTTAGCATTAACCAATAATTTAGAAGAAAAACTTTGTATAGATATTAGTGAACTTTTGTGAATCTATAAGACCTGATTAACCTCAGATTTAGAAATAGGGTAAGCTATAATTTTAGTTCTAGAAAAATTTCAATTATTTTTAAACCAAGAACAATTCTGCTAGGCGATTGTGAAAATATTAAAAATTCTTTGAAAATAAAAATTCTTCAAAATTATCTACAAAAGATGGATAAAATTTGAAGCCTTTAGTGGTTTTAAACCCTGATTGAACACTCAGAGATGCAATATATTGCTGGTGGTTAAGTAAACGATTTATAAATGATTGATTTATTTGCCAAGCTAACTTTTGTTTACGGAAAAAGTGGCTCCAGGAAATTCAAAAGCTAAACTTTTCAATTTGGGCAGATTGGATTTAAGTAAGTTTTAAACCCCGAGCCTTGATTTCGATCTGCATTTACAACCTTTTGGAAAGAGCATGCAGTAATTGTTGATAACCTTTGGTCTTTAAAACTGAAAACTTTCAAAACCAAAATTTAGAATATGCTTATGGAAAAACCATTTCAACTTTAGCCCGACATGTAGCTCTATAGGGTCCGTTGACCCACCGTCGGCTTCACTTGGAATACGTGAATGAGCTGCTCGGTTGCTCAGATATCACACTCATTTGTCTCGTTTATGGAGACCTATTGGTGTATAATTTTGTGACGCCCCAAAACTTAGGGTCGGGTGAAGCTACCGATCGACCATGAAATATAAGTGGAGGTCGGGTTAGCAAGCGCCACTTTAGAAAATCGGGGAGTCTCCCTTTGTACGGGAGCTCTGCCCGAACACAAACACTTATCCTGTCCCCAGGAAACAGTCCGATATATGCAATATACCGTGATATGGATAAAAAGCGGCCTCTGGGCCCGAAGCATTAATATCCATAAAACATATCAACCATGTCCCGCTGATTCTAAATTAAATCATTTACTCTTATACCATACATACATTAAACTTAAAAAGTTCTAATACATGTATACATCATCAAACCACACCCGACTTTCTTGTCCAGGCCTACAGAGCGGCGTCTCTTGCGTCTTACAATGCTGTAAAGGGGATGAACAGGTGACTCAAGCTCGATGGGAGAATGCATACTAGAGAAATGTTTACTCACCACCTAAGTGTAGTCGTATTCAAGTAAACACATTCAAGCAAATGCATGATCTGCCAAATGTCTGACCAACTCGGATCCAGGGTCCTCAAACTCTACACTTGCCTAAACCTTAATATAGAAATTATTATTAAGTTTCAACAAAATTGTTGTTTATATTTGTGGTCTACCCTCAGATCTAAGTAGTGGTATATAGATATTATATTTGTGGACTACCTCAGAGATATATCAATTGGGCCGTCTCCAGGCGATTGATATTTTATGTGCTGGACTACCCTCAGATCCATAATATTTTGGAACCAACCCCTCTGAGACACTTTTCCCTCTAGACTCCTCATTGCCTCCTCTATAATCCTAGGGTGATCCAGTGCATATAGAATGCACATGTGTACGAGTTCAATGCGATCACAATCACATCTGAAATATATACTTAAATATATTCACATAATAATTAAATCACAAAGCATATTATATAATTATCATTTCAACATCAAAATTAGCTCATGACTAATGTTGAGCCTGACAATTCGATTCGAATGCCAGCAAACACATATTTTCAAAAAACATATTTTGTGTCACTATTTCTAGAACGATCAAAAACCTCAGGACTACGGTTCCCACTCAACAGTCATCGGTTCACTTTGAACTCGCATCCTACAGCCATTCTATTTTTTTCAAACATTATGATTGTCTCAAACCCAGTTTGACAACCCAGCCAGTCGTGGAGCAGCGTGGCTGCTCACGTTTCTCGAGTACATATTAAATGATCGGGACTGGATGTCAGGCTTACACAATGGCCTCGATCGACTCGAACATTGAAAAGTACTAAAAATGGAATAAAAGCCCGTAGGGAGAAAAATATATCTTGGGTTGTCAACTCCTAAAACGATGTCCCAGCGTACTTTGCTTTCAGTGAGCGTTTTCCTTTTGTCTCGAAGGCCGTGACAGTCGGATCTCCGGTATTCTAGAGAAAGCACCCTCTCTCACAAAGCTCTCAAAAGAAAGCTACTGCATCTCATTTTTGTTCCTCACGTTTTTAGCTTATTAATGTAGGAGGAGGCGGCACTATTGACAATTTGTCATCTGACTTAAAATCAAATTCCCAAATATTATTACTGTCCTCTTTCACGGAATTGATGTTCGACTACCTCGGTCGTCCATTTTCATCATTTCTCTACTCATACCACCTGGCACATTAGTACGTGTTATATGTGACTTTCGTCGCATCGAAAATTGTTTTACGGCACCCGAAATGCGATGCCTCGAAAAACGTGCCGACACCAACTGTCTCGGAAAATTACGAAATTTTACGTGCTAGCTAGATTTCGAGAGACGATTCAGCCGATCAAAATCAGTTTTGTCATCAGGAATCTAGAGAATTAATTACGGATTTTTAATCGAAATTTCAATTTTGTAATCAAAATTACGATTTTGCCCTTATTCGGAAGTGAATTTCAGGTCTTACATTCTCCCTCCTTAAAAGAATTTTGTCGGCGTCGAGCGATCTAATCAATGCATGCATACTCTATGTGCACTCTACATTCATCTGACTAATTTAATTCTTAAGCGACTAAACCACGTACCTTCATCCCTAAGCTTTCAGAAGGGATGGGTGGCCATATCGTGTCCTCGCTCCCGTTGACTCCTCCACTGCAGTGCCTCGCTAGCACTCTCACTAGCCTCACGGTCTTGCGTCGCAAGAACACGATCATGGCTATCAAAATGCTGTGGTCCCTCCTCCAGGTCCGCCCATCGATCTCAATCATCCCCCGATCTACCACATGAAGTTTGGATCTGGAGTATATATCGGTTTCATGGAGACTTGAAACACCTCGTGGACACGACATCTTTGGTGTGTGCGGAAATCTGCGACGGGTGCACATCCTCGATATCTCGAAGGTCCGTGAACCTCGGCGACCTTCCGAGTGGCTTCTTAGAACGACCCTCTCTTGGGTATACGCCAAGAAGGCGGCGTGATCCTGACCTCGAACTCTAGGGTGACATCGATACTGTCCAAGCGCCCAGCTCCTGGCGGCTCGGCGGGTGAGAAGGCAGCTGTCGTTATCAAACTCACCTTCTCGGAGGTGTCTCTAATGAATCGGGACCGATGGAACTCTCTCCCACCTCGGTCGAACCTCTTGGTGAGCCTGCATGGCCTCCCATACAGTACTCTGCGATTGCCATTCGAGATACTCGCTGATAACTATTGTTGTAGGCGAATTCCATAGAGCGGGTCAATCTCACCCATATGATCAGGACACATGCTTTCGCGGCTTGGCTGTCTGCAACACTCGTATGTAATCATTACACACGTAACCACCTGACCCTTGCTTGGGTGTGTAGCGCTAACCTCTCGAGGTCACAATCGCGGCTTGATCGATGAACATTAAAACCGTCATCGTGATGACGTCCATTTGCAGAGCCCTTGCCCGCTCAGCAACCGTAATTGATTTTCGAAGGGGTATCGAATCTCGAGTCTTTCCAGGCTCTGTCCTCGACTCTGGAGTGCGTGATAATATGGCCAGGTGTGTTTTCATCTCGATTACATAACTCTTCGACACACGCCGGAGCCTGCCCATTTCTGATTATTTATGAGTCTTCATTGGGCGTGATCGAAAAGACAAACCAGCCCGCACTCACGAGAGTGGTGAATGGCGGAAATCTGGAGTACGACGGTAATGTCATCTTGTGGCACCCGATCCGGGGAGTCCACCATGAGCAGAATCTTAGAGATCACTCACTCATAATCTCGACCTATCAAGTCAACTCTCACCCTATATCTGGAAGGCACACTAATACTGTGGTTTCTAAAGGCTTTAACCTCTGGCCCCGAATCCCGATGCGGGTGTCGAGTATGACAGCTCGGCACAGGTCTCGATCACCCGACAACGATGGTTGTTAACTCATCCATGGCGACAATCGACAACCATTAGGTCTACCACCCCAGGTCCACCACGCTTAAAGTCGCAACTGATACCACAACCACCCGACTTAGTGTGCCTCTGGCCCCTACGGCTATCTGTCTTCTTTGGGAGTGCTAGCCTGCTTTCGAGACAGCTGGTTCTCCCAACGCACTAAGGTGCTGAAGGGATGGCATATACTCTATCTGTCTCTGACTAACTAGGACTGGATTGTCCCAAAGCCTTGGATCCTGTCTTTGGAAATCCGTCACTCATGCTCGATCTTGGCCACACAGTCACTGAAACTAAGTATGACAGTCTTGCCTCTTCTAGAACTAGAAGAAGGGTGATCCTCCCTCTATTCTTGATTAGTGCTACAAAAGTGCTATTTTGAAACCTATTCAAGATGGGTTTGAGTGCTTTTGCGTGCAATCATATAAATTAAACCAATTCTGATGTGTTCAGGTCATACTTAGTACCTCACTTGATGCCATTGCGAGTTTGTTTTGGTGATTTTCTTAAGGTCTTTGCATTACCTCAGCCATTATACCAGGATTTGATGACAAGTTGTGTCTTGAATGCGGAGGATTTACAATGTTTTCAACCATCAAAAATGAAAAGGAATATAGAAATTGGATTTTGAAGGGAGGAGTCTGGGGAACAGGGATCACGATCGCAGGATGTAGTAAGCGAAAGCGGAATTTTCGCTATGATTGCGAGAATTTCGCTAGAGATGCGAAATTTTGCAATCATAGCAAAAATTTCGCAATCTAGCGGGCCCGCAAATCTAGCGAGTGGGAATTTTAGATTAGGCTAGCGAGAGTTTAAACTAGTATGATTTGCGTACTGTGAAAATTCTGATTTATCTCCACCTGAATTTCGCTAGCTAGCGGGAATTCGCATTGATAGCGAAATTTCTCAATTTCGCTATCTGTAAATTTTGCTAGGCTGGCAAAGGCCCAGCTAGGCTAAGCGAAATTTTGCTATGCTAGCGAAATCCCCACCATGAAATTGCACCTTTTGTGTTTTGAATTCTTGATGCCCCGGCGACCACGTTTTGTCTATTACCACTTTGTCCTGTATGTAATATTTTAGGCAATTTGTAGTATTTTCACACTTTAGGTTGTCTTATATAATCTGAAACTTATAACCCTAGCGACTTTTCATTTTATAAAAGTTTCCCGCGACTCATTTTAGGTTTCATTTCTCTGCCTCTCTCTTAACCTGTTTCTGAAACACTGCGACACTTTGAGATGTATTCAGGATCTTATTAGCCTATACTTTAATGAAGATGAGGGTTTCAGCTGGTTTTAGGTCTTTGAGGTTGTCCTATAACTAGATATTCACAGGTACATCATTTATGGTTCCCGACTTTCAAATTAGGGTTTAATGCCATTTAATGTTGTTCCTTTGGTCGATACTTGCCATGCTTTAGGAGTTCTGATGCATACTTAATACTAGATGCTGATATCCTTTAGATATCATTCCCCGAACCATTGAAATGAGGGTTAAATGCTGGGGTTTTTAATACGAATGGGACTTTAGATACCATATGCCTGTTGACTCAGTGAGTGGTTGCGGTTGGGTTTTTACTTCAGCTCAGCAGATCAGGTTTAAGCTTTGACTATGGTCATTACTTACTAATGCGAGAAATATTTAGAGGATACCTTAATACCCCCGTATTATCGAGCTAGTGACCCGAGCGCCAAAGTTACCATTTCACACTTCACTTTAAACCATTACGGTTAGTCGGTGAACATCTGACTCCCACTTATTTTTTAACAAAATCAGAAAATCCAAACCAAGCCTCACCATTTTCAAACCGTCTGAATCATTAGTGGGATGAAAACCCGTCCAGTGTTCGACCACAAGCCGCAGCGCTATCTTTGCGATGAAAACGACTCTGGCGATAGGAGAACTAAGGATCTGAAATATTGATTAGAGATCATACTACAGTGGCGAGGGTTAAATGGCGTAGTTGCGGGGGATGGTCTTAAACTCACATTATGAGTTGAAGTGTACTTGTAATCCACATTACAAGTGGTGACCTTTGAACACTTTTGAATTTCAATTCTTTATGCTTCTGAGTTTTGCTACTTGATAATTCTTTTAACATTTTCATTTTCTTAGGTCAGTTTTTGTTTAGCTAACAACCTTTTATAGCGAAGCTTGGTTGTGCCCTTTGTTGTGTCTAATTTTTGTGTAACGGTGTTTATGCACCATTGGGCTGAGAACCGCCGGTGGGTGCAAAGTGTCCCATTTGCAGGATTGGCGGGGGTTGTAAAATTGGTGTACACGATTGAAAATATGGATCCTGCGAAGAACAACAAAGTCAGTCGATGCCAATGAATCAAATAACCTAGAGTCAGTGAGGACCATATACCCTCTAGTAAGGCTCAACTCACCATCGCTCTATGAAGATGTGCGGTGAGACCTATTGGTGCCACACTCCCACATTTCATGGTATGGAAAATGAAAACCCATACATAAGGGATTTTGGGGAAGTTGCATAACCTTTAAGGAAGGTGCGATTGACATGGATTTGTTGAAGCTAAAGGCATTTCCATTGACCCTCGGGAATGAGGCCAAGATTTGGCCAACTCACTTTGAGACCCGAGAACCATCGAAAGTGAAGAGTGAGTACGCGGTGAATTTTTAAAGAAATTCTTCAATGCCCTTGAAGACGATAATTTGAAGAGACAAATCTACATTTCTTATATGACAATGAAGAGATTCTACGATCTTTGGGAGAGATTCATGGAGACCAATGGTAACTTGCCCACATCATGGTTTGACATGATGCTTGTGAACCACTTCTCGGTGGTATGTCTCCGACCGTAAGCTTGACTCTTACGGAAACTATGTGTGGAGGAGATTTTAAGCCGACATCGATAAACCATGGATTCTGATTATGTGATTTGAAACTTCCAAGGGTTGGGATGAGACAAACCTGAGAGAAATGGAGAAAATGAGGCCCTCGGTCGGCCCCAGGGGGATTTATGCACTTTGGGGCGATGACGGGATGCGACCTGGCCCAGGAAGGTGGAGGAGCTGGAAAGGCTTGACTCCATGGGGTGCGGCGGTAGGCCCCAGAAGATCCTGCACGGACGATCCGTACTGAATTTCCAATCCAGCGCCGCGGAAGAACGTTGTCGATGGCCTTCGGTGAAGGATTTGATGTCGGAATATGCGGAGTAATGGTAGGTCGATACAGAGCCACCACAAACCTGTCTGCCAGGTATGGTGTGCCTACAATTCCAAATTCGAATCACCTATCTCCTGAGCTAATCCCCACTTTTATGTGCCCCAGTTACAGAGCCTGGTTGGTTCTCGTCTGACCCTGACCACGCACCTTCCTCCCATCTCACGTAGATGACCATCTTGAACTTAGAGGGTGTAGGTAATTTGTGGAGGAGCAAAGGGGATCAATGTACAATTAGCCGCAAGGATGACCTTTGTATAGAAAGCACACTGCCCCAGACAAAAGAATAGATGGGCTTGAGGCAATCTTAATCGGAAAATTGTGACTGCGTATTCAATACAGATCAACAATTTGCAGTACGGGAAGAGGAAGGTTCCCTTCCCCAGGCACTACTAAATCAGAAAGGAGTCCATGAGGTATTAGGTTCATCGAAGCAATTCGGGAATGGATGAGGTGTGAAGTATAATCTCCACACGAGGAGTGGAAGGAAATAGAGCAACCCGATTACTTGAGGCTGTTGAAGAAACATGCGAGAAAGGAAGGCTGGGCACGAAGGAAGCGATCATCAGTGAGGACTCCAATGAAGCCTTTGCATGCCACCTCCATTTCCCCAGGCACTAAGAAGCAAGAAGAAGAAAAAGCGCTCACAGCGGAGAGGGCTTGACGTGGGTACTGTTAGGGAGTTTCCTCAAACTCAGAAGTAAGGGGTTTCTCCTGCCCAGGTTTTATTCTTTGTTTAAGGCTATGTTAATGCGAGTTGAATGAGGTCGTGAGGGGCCGTGTGATGCATCCCCAGATGCTGGGACCGGGTATTATAATTTTGGAGCCATTTTTATAGTTCACAATTTGTGTCATTAATTTATGTAGGCTCATTTGTGTCACAATTTATACATTAAATCATGTTGTGATGTCATGTATGAACAGAGCTGGCCATGAATTTCGGGTTCACTAGAGTGAGCCCAGGAGTAATTTGTGCTTTAAAAGGAGCGATGTAAGAGGTTTCTTGTTCCAAGCCAAATAGTCACAAAATAATTTTTGTGAAAATATGTATTTAGTTGAGTGATTTAAATGGAATTCTTTTCTTTGTTTGATCATTTACTTTAAGTAATTTAATTTGATGTATAGAAATAATTACATGACATGATTGTGTGAATTAGATGTTTTGTAAATGTATGCATATTTACTCATAAGCCCACCATTGAATGAGCTTGTATTGGAATTATATACATGCATTTCATATGCCTTTGGAACACCTGGACACTATAGGAGTGAGTGCATGAGATATGATATCTAGAAAAGAATGGTTGAAGGTTGTTTAAACAATATCAGTATTCGGAGGCCTTGATTATTATACATCGGAGGAATGAATCCACAAATAATATCAATGTTCGTTATTATTAAATAAAATATATCCTCATATATATATCCATATATATACCATATATCTATAGCATATATATATATAATATATATATATATATATCAGTTATTCTAATGATAATAGTTATATCTGAAACCACGGCGTGTGAGATGATGAACTCAGATTGAAATAGTAATTCAGACAACTAGTGGATATTGTTTGCTTGATGTGTGTTTATTTAGACATTGCATTGTACTTAGGTGTAGAGTAGCCCACTTAGGGTGATTCCACTGCGAGCATTGGCTCACCTGTCGAACATATTTTCGGGTACGGGGAGCGCATGAGGAGGCGGCTGATACAGAGGTGGGTTTAGAAAATAGTTGTGGCTTTGATAGATTTATACATGTATTAGAATTCTCTAATTTTAATATATGTGTTGTATAAGTAAAAAATTGAACTCTTAGAACTATCGGATATAGTTGGATTCATGGTTAAATTATGTTTTGTAGATGTTATTTATGACCCAGTGGCGTTTACTCATGTTGTGATGTTGCTTGGAGCAGGTTTCATGCAGGCCTGTTGTATTTGGGTAGGGCTCCGTCTGAAAGGGACTCTTGCTTGATTTTTCTGAAGTGGCGTCGGATAACGACATCCGCTTCAGCGGAGTTGACCAATTGATCAGACCCACAGCAGGATGCGGCGTCTAAATGAACTAATACTATATCTTTATAAGTTTGAACAGTTAAATTATGTAACCTTCGTATATAAGAATATGAGCAAAAAAATTTAGAAATATCACGATTCTTTTAAGATAGATAGAATACATGAATATTTATTCAGTAATCATTATTAAAATACAAGGACCCGAGTAGGTGTTAGATTATGAATGAATTTTCAACTTTGAATACAAAAACTCTCCTTATATAGGTAGTAGAGTAGAATTTGTAAAAAATTGGTTAGAAAAGGAATGTTTGAATATAGGAGAAAGAAGTCAAATAAAAAAACAAGATTTAAATAGACAACTTTGTAGAAGATTAAATTTAGGAGAAGATTTAGATTTAGGATGTGAGCATAGATGTGAGAATATAGAAAACTAAGATACCAACAACACGGAAGAAAATCTCGAGAACTTATTACTTGAAACCAACCACTAATACAAGATATAGAAAACTGGTAAATATTGATTAAAAGACAAATGCATAGTAAAAACCAATGTAAATACTATTTATATTGGCAAATGAATATATAAAGCACGAATGTCACGGAGCAAAATTGCCAAATGAGCATAATAGAAAAACCCAAATTAAAATTAATTTAATAAGAGTATGAAATAAATAGTGACAATGAAGAATTAATTAGTGAATTAGATTTTGAGAGTATTGATTCAAAGTATATATAGCTTAGAAGATGAAATAGAAGAATTCTTTTAGTTTTAAATAATAATTTAGGAAAATTTTGTAAAGATTGGTTAAGTAGACAGATTTATATAAATGATTGATTTATTTATGACTAACTTTTTGTTTACAGGAAAATGGCTCAAAGGAGAAATTCAAAAGCAAAAACTTTTCGAATTTGGGCAGATTGTTAAATGAGTTTTAAACCAGACCTTGATTCGATCTTTGCCAACACTAAAACCTTTTGAAGAACATAAAACATTGTTGTTAACCTTTGGTCTTTAAAACCCCAAACTTTCAAAACAAAATTTAGAATATGCTTATGGAGAAAAACCATTTCAAGCTTTGGCAACTATCTTTAAAAATCTACGAGAACAGTTTTGTTGTTTTAGAGCGAAAAATTCCCGAATGCTTAAAAACGAAGCGAAAACCATATCAAAATTTGAAACAAAATTAGAATCTTTCAGACAATGTCGTGGCAGATTTGATTAATATGATTAGAAAATCGACCATACAGTAGAGCAGTTTGAAAAACTTGTAATTAAAAACAAGTTGATTGATATTTAAAATAATATAGAATCTTACTTTGAATAATGTGAAAAGGTGTTTTAAGAACAGGTGTATATTATGAGACGATTTAGAACCAAAAACAGTGTTGGAATTAAAGCAAGGATATGGCTTACCATGATGCAGGACTATTTCATTATTTCACCCAGCTTATGTAAATATGTCTCTTTTAGACGAAAATATTTAGAACTTATCTGAACTAATGGATCGAGGATTTTGAAAAACATATTTTTAACTAGTATTTATCAAATTACCTAATTTTCTTGAAAAATTGAAAAATATTGTTGAATATCTTTTTAGAACCGAAAACCATGTAGATATATCTTTTGAAACCATACCACCTTTATTCAGAACTGATGGAAGCATAGTGCCTGCTTATCATCATGTATATATCAAACACAATAAAGAACCTTTAATAACCCAGCAAAAACACGAATGAAATGACAGATTCGAAAGAATTTCTATTATCATAATAGGTTTAGAGATTTTCAAATTTTGTTTTAGAAAAACAATAAAAATTTTTATCTTATTCAGCAGCCCATTCATGTCGTTTGAAACCCTGACCTTTAGAAAATAAATTCTTCAAAATGTTTTATAACTTTAGAGAAAAACGAGGATTTTATAAACCGACTTTAGGCGATTCACCATAGATGTCATACATCAGCGATAGCGCAAACACGGGAAAGTCTAGATGCGAGAGTTGTAAGCGTGGAAAATGCAATGGAAGGATAATGAAACATCCAAATCCTGCAAGCGGTAGTCAACTCTGCCAAACTATGAAAATGGCAGTAGCGACTTTTGAGAACCAGGCTTATCTTAGTTGGAAGACAAAAGAAAGAGGGAACGTGTCAAATGTTTGAAGATTTGAAGAACCAACTCAACAATTTTGTACAAAAGTAGATTTTACTTTTCAACTTTTCATTCAATGTAAATAGTAGAATTGTAAGACATTAATTGTCCTTTAAGGACAAGTGTCTCTTATCACTTTAATTGTTAGGTGGGAATTCCTATCCCTTTAATTTTGTCTTTTAGCCCTTCCTTTTTCTATAGAATTTGAAACTGTATACGTAAAAGGATGGTTTAGAAGCCTTAGAGTTTGAGTAATAGAGAGTTTATGCATAAAGTTTTAATCAAAGTTTGAAGAAATAAATTGTAAATGTTCTTTCGATTCTCTTTGTTCTTACTTCAATTTTTTGTTAATTTTATTTATTTAGGGGAAGAAAGGGGTAAAAAGATAAGCAAGGTGACACACCCCCACCCCCACACCCGGCGGGGTGTGTGATACACTCCACGAAATCCCAGATTACATAGACATTGCAGAGAAATCCACACGTAGTAGCTGCGTACTTACTTAAACCTCTTATAAAAATTTTTCTTTTATTTTCAAACTTAAGTTTGGTAAAATCTTATGACGGAAAACTTGACAGCATGGCCAATTGTGATGATGCAGTATCATCTTACACTCAGCGTCGATTTCTTCATTTTTACATTTATTTATAGTAATTTACTGATTTTTATATTTCCGATCCACGTTTTATTATGCAGTGTGAATTCACAGGGTTCAATGGAAGCGAAAGAACAACTTTTTGGAAGCGATTTTGGAACAATGAGGAAGCGGCGATGACCGCCGCGTCAGCGATGTCGGGTCCAGCAATCGCGAGTCAGCCCAGCGTCCTACGTCGCGGCGTCCCACGTCGCGTCCTACGCATGCAGCTTCGGCTAATCACGCACCTCATCATTTTAAAGGAAATACGGATGGCTACGAAATTAGGTATCAGGCGATACGAGCGAGGCCGGTTTGAGCGGTGACACTATCTTCGAGGAAGTGCGGGATTTGTCTGCTTTTCATGTTTTTGATATTTTGGGATGGTAAACGATGTTTTACTGTATTCGCCGTTTATCTTTTCTTTTATTACTCTTTGATATTTTTTCTAGGAGTTACGTCGAATTTTGTCACTTATATGATATGGATGGGATTGATCTTTTACATGTTATTGATTGTTTATAAATTGTCTGAATCTACTCACATATATTTAAATTATATGATAATGTTTAGCTAAGCAGCTAGCATAAGCCGTAGCTGGAAATCAAGATTAAGAGAGATAAGTAATCAGGGATGCGGAATTAAGTAATATGGTGATTAGGTCAATAGAGATATTAGGGACTGAAGGTGTTTATCTAGGGTCAACATTTAAGCACTCTCGGGAATCTTGAGTAGAGATAGAGATATACTCGATTCTGTCAGCGAGATAAGCAAGGATATACCTCGAGAGGATATCTAGTGGCGAATCCTCACATATAGTGGTCTCAAATATTGAATAACAATCTCTTTGAAAAACAATCCATTGAGCATTGACGAGGGAGAATATAACCCTGCGACTTTAAGCAATACTTTAAGTCATCGTATGATTCCGATTAGTCTTTACATAATTGAATTCCCTCTTAAAAGTCATTGCCGGATGTTAATAAGCGGGAACCTCGTAGTCAATTCACCTTTCCTGGCTGGATCGATATCCGTCTACGTTAAAGTACCTCATATTACTTGAGACTCTACAGCGTGCACTTGCGCATTTAGGCACACATTTTACACATCGTTTTGGCTGTGTGGGATTTTCGTATGAATTCAGAAGGTTTAAGTGATATAAGAAGTGAGCACGTAGATAGTACGAATTTTGATACTTACCTGTTGTACACAAGTCTTTGGTAATTTGGTTTTGTTAGTTCATTGTGTTGTGCGATGCAGTTCCCGTGGTACATGCGGCAGCCATGATCAGATGTATTTTGTGCGTGATCTGAGCGAAGAGCTTACGCGGTGCGAAACGAGCGAGCAGACTAGAATTCCATTAATCGCCGGCTCTTGAAGAGCAAGATTTTGGCATTGAACCGTGAACCCACGAGAGAAGCGAAATGGGAATCACGGAAGGAATGGCGCGGGCCGTTTATCACGGCCAGACGATCGCCACGTGCTATTAGATAGTTCGTTTTACCGCAGCGGTTGTTTGACGGCGATTAGGCGGCCACGATTCAATGAGCATTTGGTGATCCAGTCGATGAATGCTTGAATATCTTGTTCCATGGGCTACCCGGCGAGAATCGAACATGCATTTATTCTTCCTCGAAGTTTAAATACCGCCATCCTGCGGAGTTGCGGAAGAACTCACAAGATTACGGTTGTTCCACTTCGCGGGGATAGAGCGGCATTAGCTGGCGTTCGACCACGGATTCCATCACTCGGCCGACGATTTGGAGTGCAAGTTTGACCAAGTTCTTACGCTACGAAAATTGCTGACTTGTCTGGTCGGCTGTTTATGATAAACTAGAGGAAACACGGCGGAAGGCATGGGGCGGAGTTTCGCCAGATTATTGGAGTGTCCTCACCACCGCAGGCTAACGGATGGTCTGAGTCCGTACCTTCTCGTCGTCACGAGAAATACGACCGTTCAATGATAGATGACTCGTTTGGAGGATCCTTGATGAAGAAAACCCGCAAACTGGGCGTGCTAGAGATATTGGAAGATCTTGCGACCCGACCTTGTCGGTGGCTGAGAGAAAATTTTACGGTAAACACGGTGGGTGGCGCGAACGTCACGATCCTCAACAATTTGGTAAATCGGCGGCTCAGGTGATAGCGGCTGAAATAGGCGACAAGGCTGAAGGCTGCACGTGCTACTCGGATCACTCCCATGGGGTTAGCTGCGAATTACGTGGAGACGGCATAAATGGTCGCCAGATGTGGTCGAAACCTGCGGTGGGCGACCCGGTACGTGCTCGAGGTTGTAAGAATCGTGCGGCGCGGGACAGTGCGGGGGTAGCGGTACGAATCGAGAATCGGGGACGGTGGCGTAACGGTAAGGAACAGAATAATCACAAGCAATCGAGGTATGGATGGGCGTATCTTGAACAATATGCCATCAAGCAGGAGCTGGCGAACCCACCACGAAAAAGAAAATTTGGATTTAGAGCAGCTACATACGGATGTTAACTACTCATTCACGTTCATGAATGGGAATAGGCGACATGCGGCGACAAACAGCCAGGTTAAACGATCAAGCAGCGACTGAGGAGTTTGGAAACCTGATAGGCGAAGCCGGCAAGCTACTTTACGAAGGCAGCGGGTTCTTTAGAGCAGATTCGAGAGGTAAACCCGAAGAGATGGGAATGAAGCAGTCGCGATCATCTTTGCAGAAGTGGAGAAATTGGAATCTAGCTACAGCCCCACAATCGTAGAGCGGTTAGAGGCACAGAAGAAGATCACCCGGCCGGAACGGAAAGATGATGGAGTCAAGAAGCGATCCATGGAAGCGGTCAGCGAGACCTCTAGTGAAGCAAAGGCGGCATCTGGTCCCTTACCCTGTCTCCAAGAAACATAAAAGTTGGATAAACAATTCCACGAAGTTCTTGGATGTTTTCAAAGGCTGCGTATAAACATCCCGTTTCTTGATATACAAACGAATGCCCGAGTTATAAGTTGAAAAGAGTATTTGTCTCGAAGAGAAGGTGCGAACTTGAGGCGGTAAACTTAATAGGAATGCGAGTGCCATGTGTGAGGAGAAGCTACATGAAGCCTCAGGCCAGGCGTTTCTTCTCTGGGTGCACAATTGGAAATCTTATTTTGAAGAGGCATTAGCTGTGATTTAGATTTAACCTTAATCCCATGCCTTATCCATCTTTAGCGTTTGGGATTAGGAGAAGCCGCTTAGACTCACGATCGCGACTTATGACAAGATCTTTGAAACACGAGAGGATAATGAAGATGTCTTAGTAAAGGTCGACCAGTTTTATCTTTCGTGATTTCATAGTTTTTAGACATGGAGGAAGATAAGAAATACGATTATCTTGGGAAGACCTTTTTCTAGCATGCGGGGCAATGATTAAATTAATGCGAAGGAAATGACCCAAAACTAATTCAAGAAGAAGTAAATTCAATGTCTTGGCGGTGAGACACCAATGAAAGAAATAATGATTAATGGTTGATATAGTAGAAATTTATAGTGTCGCGAAGTAGTCTCACTGACCTTTGGAGGTAACCCTAATTAAAATGAGTGCGAGAACACTTTGCGAAGGCGAGAAGAATATAAATGGATGGACTCTTCGGACACAATAGACGGAAATACTTGAATCTAAGGTGAAGGAGATTCTTTGCCGATTTCCATCGATTGAGTGACCACCCCTGATAGACGAAAACCCCTCTGCCTAGCCGTTTAGGTATGCATACCTTGGGTGAATCCTCAGCTACCGTGATTATATGACATCTTAGGCGCCTTTGGAGGAAGAAAGCAGTAGGGATCATGAGATCATGGACACGCACTGGATGGTCTCTGGGCGATCTAAAAGGGATTCGTCCTTCTATGTGCATGCATCGTATTTTATTAGAAGATGGGCTAAACCTTCGATTGGAAAGCGCTGGAGAGTTAAATCCGATAATGAAGGAGGTAGTTCGGAAGAGGTTCTAAAATGGCTAGAATCTCAAAATTCGATTGCATCCATTTAGAGACGTGCACATAGGTAAGCCCGGTTCGGGTAGTGAAAAGGAGAACAACTATCATTAGGGTGAAAACAACATCTTCTGCTGCCAGATTACGAAACGATTCTGCGTTGGAATTTGTATTGATTCTGGGAAGGCCCGAACAAGGCCACTCGAAAGATCACTTTCACTTGCCATTTCTAGATCGGATGCTTGATCGATTAATGAATTATGAATATTATTGCTTTTGGATGGATATTCCGGTTACAACCAAATCATTTATGGCGCTGAAAGTCAGGAGAGAACTCTTAAATCCACCCATGGTACATTCGCTTTCAGGGGATACCCTTTGGGTATCTGATATAGGTGCTTCGTGATGCATGATGGCCATATTCGACCTGGTAGAGAAAGCGATTGAGATTTTCATGGGCGGGCCCCTACCGATGTGGAAATTACATTTGACAGTGTCTAGCAAATTTGAGGCCGTACTAGCAAGATGTGAAAGACGATTTAGTACTCAATTGGGAAAAGTGTCATTTCGTAGTACAAGAGGAATTATTGTCCTTGGACATCGGATCTGACAAGAGGGATAGAAGGTAGATAAATGAAGATTGAAGCAATTGAGAAGTTACCTCCACCTTCTTGAGTAGAAAAGGATAGAAGTTTTCTAGGCGTACTTTGGATTTTATAGGCGGTTTTATCCGGATTTCTCACAGTTGAAACATTATCTAATTATTGATCTGAGAAGTCCATTAATTTGACTCAATGCGTACATGCCTGCATGAAGAAGGATAATTCGTCTAGCTCTAATGTTGTAATCGGATTGGTCTTTTCCATTTGAAGTGATGACCTGGCGATATGCGTTGAGCGATCTTGACGAAAACGAGAGAAAATGCTGGGTGATTACGCTGGCGGACTGATGGCGTCGTTGATTATGCCACTCTTGAAGAACTATTGGCCTATGATATGCGGCACCGATGATGAATTACCTATTTGATTTGTGACAGTGTGTTTGCTGATCATTAGGCCGTTAAATGCCCGGTGGCGTGAAGAAGATCGGCAGTTGATTCGGTGGATCTGTTGCAAAGGTTCAAACGTGAAATCAAAGGACCGAAGAACGAAAAAATTCGTTGTGGATCACCTTCGCATGTTGGAAAGAGCCCGGAAGATGATATTCGAGTGAATAGCGTTTTCCGACGGCACTGTGAATGACGCGATTCCTTGTTTGATTATGATAGCTGGTAGCCGAAAGTGTTCCGAATTGTATGTGAGAAGAAGAAAAGGTTTTTACGCTGCATAAAGCACTACTATTGGGAAGAGCCAGTTTCATTTTCTGAGCCTTGCATGCGTGAGTGATAAAGTGTGTGCCCGAAGATGAAATACCGATACGAACCATTATCACTCATCGATATGTTGGACAACACAGTGGCAGGAAACGGCGGCGAGGATTACATTCGGGTTTTATTATTTATTATATTCAAAGGTACCATCATTAGTTCTATGCCAAATGCCAGTGATGAGGAACATCTCTAGAAAAAGACGAACCACCCGCCTCTATCTTGAAGTAGGGTTAATTGAACTTGAGAATTGAATTTGCTGGGGACATTGCATCATGACAATTTACCCATCATTGTGGTGACCAACAAATATGAAGTGGGTGGCGAGTTCAGAACAGTGATTGCCCAGTTGCTGGCTGTTCTAACGTGTCATATTCTCACGTTTTGGGCTTTCTGAGGCTAATCTGACCAATGTTGGCCATTTACTACAATAAGGTAATAAACCGAGTTTTGAAAGTATGGGGTGCGATCGTAGTACATCCTCTTCCACCTGATCAAGCGAATGACGGTATCAGCGAAGTCAAGTACATCACCAGAGAGTAGGTCAGCAACTCAGAGAAGTTGATTACAAAGATGACGTCGCTCTTGGGCTCTTATACGCTATTAAAACTCCTTTAGGTATGTCAGGATTCAGGACTTGTTTCTGTGGTAAAGCGGTACCTTCCAGTAGAGTGGGAACGCCGGGCTCTTGAGCTACTCAGTAGCTAAACATGGACAGTGCTTTTGGCTGGAAGGTGAGAAAAAGCAGACACTCGGCTGGGTGACCTGCGTTGGGTTTAAGCAGAAGCGATATGCGTGTTTATAAGGAAGACCAGCTGTGTCAGCATCACGAAAAAGATTCTGGCCCGGACTAACGAGTTATTCTTAAATTCCCGACTAACTTTTCGGAGGTGATCTCGATGATGCGGACCTTTCATAGCGTAGCAAGATTCTTTTCGCTGATCAAGAGGCGAAGTTTTCAATCACGAAAGACATTCACGGTGTATGCAGCGAAGCGTACATGGAGCGGTTTCTGAATAATAGTCATTCTTGTTCATAGAAGTATAATCCGCGTCACCGGAGTTTGAGTTAGTCTGTTGAGTTTGAGGTGTAGACTATGACATTAAGTATGTGCTCTTAGGAAACTAGATGTTCTAAATTTGTAGTTTCAGGGTTCTATTGATTATTTTGACAATTTTGGTTTCTAGTTGTGTTCATGATCAATGTGTTACTTATTTGTTTTAATTCACGGGACCCGGAAGTGTGGTGGGGTCTTGACGTATTAGAATGCGATTGCGTTTTGCAAATGAAGTTCACCAAACGTGTGTTTGAAGTAATTAATCTTAAGATTTCTTCGGGGAACACTCTTGTGCGTCAGCGGCGTAGTCCGTGGGCGTCGTCATCGCCGTGATTCTCGCGTCGGCGACGTCATTTGAAGCAATAATCCTGCGTCTGGCGTCCGATTCTGCGTCGCGGCGTCGCACACCGGTGGCGTCGTTTGATGCTCGCTCTTACCGCGATGTGACGTGGTCACAGCATCGCGGCGTCACATTTGATGCCGTCTCGCCCGCGTCGCGAGCGAACTCTGCGTCTTGGCGTGTACATTTTAACCAAGAATGGATTGTTTTGCATTCACCGTCTGCCGCACCATAAACCAAACCATCCATTTTCGTCGTGCTGACGCGAATCAAGGAACCGTCTGGTGAGGAGACCGCTCCCTACTCGCCGACCAACGCCAGTCACCTCGCTTTGGCAGTTTTGGGTCATAATTGTTTCTGCCCATTGCGGGTTAACCGTTGGTGATCGGAAGTTTCGTTATGTTTTTGTGTGAAGGTCTTTTAGAATTCATTTGGGGTCATTCAGTTCGCCGGGTCTTTGATTCATTCAGTTTATTTAGATCATTTGTTGATTCTTGATTGATTTTCTTTGGCGATTTGTCGATTCGGTGCGTCTGGATTGATATCTGTGAAGCGAAGGTTACTGCAGTCGACCGGCGGACCCCCAACTCCGTTCGTCTCGCAATTTATATGCGAAGTCGCGGTCGTTGCCCTGTTTACGCTTCGTTCATTGATTTTCATCTGTTAATTCGATAACCGTGATCAAAGACATAATCATATGTCTCTATTCTATTCAACGTGATGACCAGTTGAAATTTTATGGCGCAAACTACGTATCACCGAAGATTAGGGGTGCGGTGTGTTAATTGACTTGGTCGCGGAATTGGTCGCCGTTTCTAGCCTGAGCATGTCCGCGGTTCATGATGTTTCGCCGAAGCATCGACCCCACCCGCGGATCATCGTGTTGACTGAAGTAAGAATTCAGGAAGTGGAGGATCAACGGTCGGGCCGTGATTGGGTTTAAGCCAAACATTGGCCTACATTCTAGTTTGGCATCGCCGTCGCCAAGCCCCACCATCAAACAGCTGATATGTGCGGTGGCCCGACCAGCGTTCACCTTTGACCGCGTCTTCGGATGTACATTACGATGTTGGGCGGGTTATGGATGCGGTCTCCATAGCAAGATAAGAAAATCATTTCGAGGCACACTACGATATTGGCTCCGCTACCGGCTCGCCGAAATTTTGCCAACGATATGAGGCGGCTGTCATTCAGGTATATCAGTCGGCGGGCACGGATAGCCATGGCCTGAGATCTCATTCGGGTCATTCAGGTGGCGAGGGCGGCTTCCGGTGCCGGACGCGCCCGATTACAGGTGACACCGGGAGACGTGGCGATCCCGCGTCTCACCCACCTCCTGCCGGCGGCCTGGCGTGCTTCCACGGTCGCCCGGATAACCCGGACGGTTGCATCTGCTCACCGGCGGCTTTGGCGCGACCGGATGGACCGAGAACCGTCCTCGTTCTCCGAACTCTCTGATATTACATCGCGACATCTGGACTGATTCAGCTGTCAGACGCATCGTTCGTAACCGGCGGTCTATCTGCGAGCCAGCTCGCTGGCTCCCCGGCTTCACCCCCTTCACCACACATAACGTGATATTGGAGTTCACCTACCTATGTTTTTATACGTTAAAGACCAGATGTTTTATTTGAGGAGATTTGTATGATCAATTACCTACCTCATTTTGTGTTTATTTATGTGTTTTTTGGTTTAGTAGTGTGTAGTATTTTTATTGTGTTATATCTGTTGTGTTTGTTTTGATTTGTACACATGCTGTAACCATAAAATTCATGTGTTGTTTGATTATATTTTAGACATTCCCATGTGATTATATGTATTTATGTAAATTAAGGATCATTTACAGTGGATCTTCTCAAACTTGTTAATGCATACATTTGCTTGATCTTTCGGTAATTAGGTTGAATAGTTAAAAAGGGCTTAGTGAATCAGAACAGGGTGAGTCTAGCTCCAGTTCAAAACCTATCACCTGCACTAGTGACTTCGAGTAATATGAGTGACCTTCTAAGATTCGTCAGCCACAAGGAGATTCGAACCATTTGAGTGATGGGACACCCTAATCAAAAAGAGATTTTAATAATTGACAAGAAAAATAAAAGCAATAGAAAAGAAAAAGAAAAAGTATGACCAAGCTGTTATCTACCAGATAGTGGATCAACTCAAATAGAATCGACGATCTGAAAATTATCAAAGCCTAACATACTGAGCTATGTAGAGATATTAATTCTTTGCCAGCTACATGAGACCGGAAGATGGATCATTCCATATTTCAGGCTACTGAGTTTGGTTGAGTGTTCGGGGTGAGTTTGAGAGAGATTGATCACTGGTGCCCATAACTATTGATTTGAAGTCACCAATGATTCCCGCTGGGGGACACTCGGCTGAAACTTCTTGGCACTGGTCTCTTCTTCCATTTTGTTTTTAGATCGTGGAAATTTCACCAATGCTAGGACATGAATAAACCAGGTGGGACTACTCATCTTTCTGATTCGGCTTTATATTCTAATATTGAGTTGAGCTTAAGTTTAGAGTATCTGAGACTGATATATCAAAGTCGAACCACTATAAGCACCACCGGGATTTGGGAAAACAACTGAACCTGTCGGATTGTTACTAATCAGTTTCTATCTGATCAAGTTTTGCAGTCAAACATCATATGCCTTCAGGCATGAGGCAAAACGGTGGGTATGTGAGTCGGTCAATTTGATCCTATTTTTTGTTGTGTACCCTTTGTCTTAAATTAGATTGCATAATTAATGATTAGTAATCATCATAATCTAAAGTCGGTTCTTGCTTTGAGGTCAGCGAAAATAAATTGAGGTGTGATGAGTGCCTAAAACACTCATCTTACCTCGTCGGTTCTTAGTTTACATTTATTTTATGATAATTTTATAGTTTTTTGGCTAGATCCACGATTTTGTGTCTGGGTAGTTACGGAGTTCAATGGGCCGAAAGAACAACTTTTTAGGCGTTTTAGACGATGAGGAAGCGGCGGTAGCCGCCGTCGCGATGTCGGGTCTAAGCAATGCAGAAAGTCAACGCGTCCCTCTGTCAGCGGCGTCTGCGTCGCGGCGCTGGCGAAAATCACCTCGTCATTTAGATACGGATGAAAACGAGAGTGGGGTATGTCGGAGCGTGCGAAGGCGGAGGCGAGGGTTTCGAGGAGCGGTGACCATCTTCAGAGCTCGACATGTCCGCGATCCTCAGGTCCACTCGATTCTAGAGTCCACGCGTGATCTCCCGACTTCGCAACCGCCAAACGTATCATCCCCTGTTACTAGCTGTCCCGGGGGGGCTCATGTGTCTTTCTAAGGTCTCAACACTCAGGCCCGACTCGTCACCACAGTGACAGATGGATGCGACTTTCAGATTCAATGTTGCTCTTTAAATGTGAAGTGTATGCCAAAACATTCATAATATCATTTGGGCGAGTCTTATTCGACTCTTGTTGATGTTAAATGTGATTAGTGTATCCACTGCACGTGAAGGTCCATAATCTCTTTCTACCCCATTATATGGCCTCTGGGACATACTGTTGTCATCTGATTGTAAGTTATGCTCTGGCCAGTGGTTTTTATAACACTAAAGTGTTTGTGAGGGAATATCTTGTATCCTTTGTATTCATCTAGTGAACATGTCTGAGGCTCACGGGATCCACATCTCCCAGAGGCTGATCGAATCTCATGTGTTGAGGCTGCGTAGTGGTAGCACATGCAGTCACTTTGGGCAGTGACTCTCGTGTCAGTGGCTGGATGAGCGCGACTCTAACCACATTGGGACTAGAAATCTGCTATCTTTCTTCAGTGGAAGAAGTAGCTGTGTTCTTTTACTCATAACACTCAAATCCCAGAGTGCTCAGGCAATATCCATCTCTGCTGGTTGGGCGTTGACCATGGAATCCATATCCTTTATGAGGCGAGAGTCACACCAATCCACTTGAGAATGGACCGCTTGGTCATTCTTGAATCCTCATGGCGGAGATGGTGTGGCCCGCGTAATGTCAGTGATGACGCTGCGAATCTGGCCAGCGGCGATCTGCGATCATCGCATACGCCCGGCTCCCAGGAACTCGAGGCCTTCCAGCATGCCCTCACGAGTCTGGAGAGTACTCGCCCATGACAGTCTAAGGCTACGCCCGTGTCGCAACCTCTGAGGTCTGCAGAAGTCTAGCCCATCTCCTGTCATACCCTGAGGCCTCGCCCTCTTCTTTGGAATGCAGTTAACTTTGATCTGATCGTATCGGAGATCTCCACCTTCTGATGCTTTGGAGTCTTGAAAGGCAATGGTGCGTACCATCAGTTATATCACTGTGAAAGTGGAGGATAGGTGTACTACAAAACCTCAGAGTTTACTGAGTCTTCTTGTCTACTCTTTATGCCAGCTTTGTGGCGATGAGTTTACGTAATACCTCTGACCTGGTAAAGAAACACATTGATCGAACAACGTGTTTTTGTCAATACAAAGTGGGCGCCTCCGTCACAAGTCACCATTAACCATTATCACGATTAACATGGCAGTTAATCTCAATCCCAGTATACAAGGCATAAACACGGCCAGGAACATGTCATACGGAAATAGTTCGTATACCCAGTCTTTGCATTCGTAAGCGATACGAGACATAATTTCATTTTAAGCAGATCATTTTAGTCGTAGGAATTTCATTTTGAAAATTTTATTTTATTTACCGAAAATTTTGTCTAATTATATTTGATTTTTCAAAATATTAATTTTTTTTCAAAAAATTTTCCCCGAAATTGACTCGAGGAGCGATCTTGGTGAGGCCCAGGTCAAAGTGCACGACACCTTTAGCCAATGACATGCCCGGCGGCGTGCCACAGGCCTCACGCTCTGCTAGCCCTACAATTGCGCTCTTTGGAACTCTGATATAATCCTTTCTTTTTTTCTTTTTGTTTTAACTATTGCCAGAAAAACATAAAAGTACACTATTTTTCTCATTTTCGAATACTCAATAAATTTATAAATCTATTTATTTTATTCCATTTTACCGCTAGGTTTTGAGTTTCCCGATTGATATAAAAATAATTTTCATCAGCTCATATATATTTTTTGTTTCATTTGCTCATGCTCAGCCTCTGATTTCTTAAGCTCTTTGCAATTTCTACACTTAGTAATTTTATGAGTTCACTAAGAATTTATTAAATTTTATTTCATTGTCCTTAAACCAAATAAATTTAGTAAAATTTATTTCTTTTTATTTCCTTTGCTCCGGTTTATACCTTGTAAACTAACTTTCCCTCTTCTTCTATGCTATCAACGAGCATATATGCACACAATTCATACCAGTCGACATGATCACACATCATTTCATCAACTCACACAAAACATAACAAACACATGTATGCAGTGTCCTAGTTTTGTCAGCAGTTCCTCCCTGAGTAATCTTTTCAAACCTCAACATCGAGACCACACCTGGTGTGATGTTTCTTACGACATGACTGGCCACATTTATAATCACAGGTTTTTCATATACCTGTACTCTACATCAAACCACCCAGTGGTGATGGATACATACAGCCGACTCCTGATGTTACATTATGCCTTGACTCACATTCTAAAGCTGTATTTTTGATCCAGGTCAGATTGTTCTGAATCGACGTGAATTCGTGAATGTGTCAGCAGCATTTCCGAATTAACGGGTCTGCCCCCGTGGGGAACTCTACTGATACAACACGTATGAAACGTTCTGAGTCCAATATAATCCTGACATGAATGCGTGCGTGGAAATATAAACAATTTTAGTATGAATCCGACCTGCCAAATGATTTACAAGGTTACAATATTTTCCTCTTATACATTATATATTAAATTAGACATTTCTATTACATATCATCAGCAGAAGCCTGACCGACTTTTTCTTAATCCTGATGCAGTTGAAGTCCATACTTACACGCTCCACAGTACACGGCAAATAATATCATAAGCGGAAATTGAAACAATGCTCAGTGTGAATTATTACCAAGTGGGCTACTCTCCCATAAAGTCATGATTACACCAATCAATTTCCCAAATAATATACATTAAACTAATGCATGATGCCTTAGATATGTGATAACTTCGAATCCGAATTATATGACTCTATACCTGCTGAAAACTCGTATGAGAATTGTGTCTTGTTGAACTGCGACGCTAAATTTGCATAGCCTATCAATTGACAGCTCAGACGATTAATATATTATTTGTTTGTGGACCACCCTCCAGGTGAATATCAATTGGGGGCGCTCGGACGATTGATATTTTAATTGGACTACCCTCGATAATTAATATTTTTTTTAAACAAACCCTCGACGACACACTCTAAGAACTCATCTAATGCACTCACTCCTGATGCAGGACATTCCCAAAGCCCATATAGGAATGCATGTATGCCAATTCAATCTGATCTAATTCATGTAATCATAAACATGCATATATTTACAAAGCAATCAATTCACGATAATATTATTATAGATTCTCATTAAATGCATAAAATTAACTCATGAGAGCAATGATCAAACAAGGCAATTTAGCAAAATCCACTCTAGGCTGACCATTCTTTCCACAAAATTATTTTGATCCCTTATTTAGAACGATCAAAACCCTAGATTCTTGTTCCTTTCAAGCTGATGTCAGATTCACTTGGCTGACGGTTTCATAGCCATTCCATTTCAATAAACAATACATGATTTGAAAAATTCTCATCATACATTTCACCCAAACAGTCCGTAACACTGATACGGACTGTTGATGAATCTCGTCAGCCTCCCTAGTTTGAGTTTGGAAACGGATCCGCAGTCGGTTAAGGCCTAACCAATAAAACATTAACATAGTGGCAAAAATAAAACCCAAGTAGGGAGAAACCCTCGGAGTTTGAGGAAACTCATCAGGGTACACACGCGAGCTTCCCTCTCTGTAATCAGCAGTTCTCCTTCTTGTCGTATGTGGTCGGATCGTGTGTGCAGAGAAAGTGTGGCGTTCTCTCTAAAAAACTCAAATTTTAAGTCTCCTTTGTCAGGTCCCCCCTCCATTCCCCACGTTTTGCTCTTGGTTTTATTTGGAAGATTTTGCTGTGCTTTTCCGCATCATTTAGTTCATTTAATCCATTTAAATAATGGCTTATGTCCTTCTTTTCA
Organism: Tetrastigma voinierianum; assembly: GCA_016808115.1. NCBI lineage: Eukaryota > Viridiplantae > Streptophyta > Magnoliopsida > Vitales > Vitaceae > Tetrastigma > Tetrastigma voinierianum. The sequence goes on from JAEQBH010009760.1 coordinate 44,426, forward strand.
CAGCTTTGTTATTTTTATCATTAAATTAATTAAAACCGTTTCTACTCATGACACTTATGTCACATAGTGCGTGTTATATGTGACTTTATTACATCAAAAATGTTCTGTTGTGAAATAAGTACCTCGACGATGTAATTTTAAGCATCTCAATTTCTGAAATTTTACGTGCTAACTAAATTCACGGGCGATTCCGTGTGAAATCCGTTTCATCATCAGAGGAATCAGAGAATAAATTCCACGTTTTTCCCTATATGCAATAACAATTTGTAGTAAGTTCTATGATTTTGCCCTTTCAAATTGGAATTTCTCAGGTCTTCTGATTAAATTTAGGAGAAAAGTTTAATTTATTCTTGAGAGACAAATATAGGGAATATAAAAACTAAATACTAACAACCTTTTAGAAGAAAATCAAGAACTTATTATCGAAGCCAACCTTTTAATCTGAAGATAGAAAACTACGTGAATATTGGATAAAGAAAGAGACAATTACTAGTAAAACCAATGTAAATGCTATTTATGTGGGCAAGTAGGTCATATAAAACACAGATATTCTGAACAAAAGTGCCAATGATAAATGAAAAACCCAAATTAAAATTAATTTAATAAAGAGTATGAAATAAATGATGACAATGAAGAATTAAAATTAATTGAGATTAGATTTTGAGTGACAATTCATAGTACATATGGCTTAGAAGATGAAATAGAAGAATTCTTTTAGTTTTAAATAATAATTGGAAAAAATTTGTAAGATTGGTTAAGTGAATGATTGCATAATGATTCAGTTTATTTATAGTAGCTTTGTTTTTATAAGAAATAATTTTCAAAAGGAGAAATTAATAAAAAAACTTTGATTTAGGCAGACAGTTTAAATAGAGTTTTAAATCAAGCATGATTTGGTCTTTGTATTAAAACCTTTTTGAAATAAGTAATTGTTGATATGTACAGTGCTTTTCGCTGAAAACTTTCAAAACGAGAATTTAGAATATGGAAAAACATTGAAACCCAGTGACTCTTCAAAATCTACGAGAACCGGAGTTTGTTGTTTAGAAGCCCCGAAAAATTCAGGTAACCTATAAGCGAAAAAATGAAAACCATATTAGAATTTAGAAACAAAATTAGAATCTTTGAACAATGTCGACAAAATAAGATTTAATTAATATGATTAGAAAATCGACCTTAAGTGACGTTTGAAAACTTTGTTAAACAAGTTAGGAGGTGCAGATATTTATAATATTATAGAATCGCACTTTTAGATAAATATTATGAAAAAGTGTTTAGAACCGGTGTATAATGAACAATTTAGAGCAACGAGTGGAATTAAAGCGGGATATATGGCTTACCATGATCTGATTCATTACTGGTATTTACTTAAAACATGTAAATATGTCTCTTTTAGACCCGAAAATATTTGAACTTTTATCATATTAATGGATCGAGGTTTTGAAAACATATTTTTAACTAAGTATTTATCAAACACACAATAATTTTCTTGAAAGATGAAAAATATTTTAGATATATTTTTAGAAACCAAAAATCATGTAGATATATATTTTGAAACCATACCACCTTTATTCGAAATGATGGAAGCCTGATATACACATATATCAGCATATATATATCAAACTACAAATAAAACCTTTAATACCCCAGCAAAAACCTGAATAGGAAATAATGACAGTTGAAAATTTCTGTATATTATAATAGGTTTAGAGATTTTCAAAATTTTGATTTTAGAAAAAAATACAGGAAATAAAATTTTATCTTATTAGAAGAACACTGACATGTGATTTGACTAACCTTTAGAAAAAATTTTCAACCTAAAATTTTATAGCTTCAAAAGAGCGAGGATTTTATAAACCCGACTTTGATTCACGGAGAGTATGTCATCACCGTGGCCCGATATTATGAAACTTGCAGGAGAAAGTCTAGATGCGAGAGTTATCTGGCGATGGAAAATGCAATGGAAGGATAATGAAGACATCAAATCCTATATGATAGTCCAATACGCATTCATAATATTCATCATGACTTTGCCGATAGCTTATCTTAGCTGTAAGAAAACGAAAGAAAGAGAGCAGTGTCAAATGTTTGAAGATTGAAGACATTTCAATTTGTGCCAGTAGATTTATTTTCAAATTTTCCTCAATGTAAATGATAGAGATTGTATAGACATTAATTGTCCTTCAAGGATAGTCTAATATATCCTTTAATTATTCAGTTGGAAATTCCCATCCATTGATTTTATTATTTTAATTATTTCCTTTTATAAATTTGAGAGGCACATTATTATAGTGAAAGTGGTTTTAAACCTTAAATTTCTGATAATGAGAAGGAAGAGGAAAGTTTATGAAGAATTTTGTCAGTTGAAAATATAGATTAATGTTTGTATAATTCTTTGAACTCTTAATTTTGTTAATTGTTTGTTAGAGGCAAGATAAAAATGCAGAGCAGTTTTGGTTTCATTTTCTATATAATAACTTTCTGTGGATCTGTTATTATTATCTGCTTATACAATTCTTAAAAATTAATCTTTGAAACCCCGAGTTTTGAAAACGAATTTTAAAACTAGAGTCTTTAGTCTTAACCCATGACCTTTAACTTGCGTTTTAGTAGTGATTGAGAACTATTTTGGTCTTGGTGAGGATTTTCCTATGACAGTGATGTTTAATGATGTAATTTAAACTGGGGTGTTTTGAGGAGAGATTTGTGAGATGTGGGTTTGTTTTTCAGTATAGAGGGAAGAAAGTGATGTTTTATTATTCTGTTTAAACCAACAGGAGGTGTTTGAGGGAAAGTTGTGAGATGGGTTTGTTTTTAGTATAAGAAGGAAAAATTGGCACTTCAAACCCAGATCGGTTAAGCCACTTGTGTAGATACTAGTGGATGTCGGGTTGCAGGCTACCAGCTCATGAAAATCGGGCGAGTCTCCTTTGTGCGGGGCTACTGCCCAGTCGACACTGTATATAACTTGTCCCCCAATATACACAATGACCACACGGGGGTCTCATATACAACTAGACAGTAAAAATGACCTCTTAGGCCTGCATTATACCTCACAACATATATCCCGGCTATCGAATATAATCCATCCACATAAATAAAGCGGCCACTTGGGCCCATGTCCAATACTCATAAAACATCTGACTATATATCCCATAGTTACAGAGTTAATGATCTACTCTTCATACCACATATATTAAAATTCGTATTCTAATACATACCGGGAAGAGATCTGCTCAAGCGTAAGTTTCTTCTAGCGGCCTCCCATGATGAGCCGTCCGCGCTCCACAGCCACTGTAAATAGTATCCCTCGGCAAGGGGTGAGCTAATGTAATCAATGAATCCTGCAAGTGGGTTCTCATTAATTATGCAATAATAATAACATTCAAGCAAATGCATGATCCTACTTGAATACCTAATTTATCATCTGTTACCCCAGTCCTCTGAAACTCCTCACACCGCACAAGCCCAGTGTGAGACCATGGTTTGTTGTTTGTGGACAACCCATAGATGTATATATCGGTTGGACATTCCTCCGGCGTGTTGTGTGTATCGTTACCCTCCGTGCCTCGTTGAGCGTCAGTAGTTGATATTATGTTTGGACTACCCTCGTGTACATTAATACAGACATTCCTCGAACCGACCTTGAGAATTACCTCATACCTTCATCTGCATCGTCTGGAATTCTTTTTAATTGCATATGGAATGCATGATGCGATTCTAATTTCGGTTGATAACACATGAAAATATATAATCATGCATATATTCATAATTTAAATCACCTGAAGACATGTTATGTAATTTCACATTTTCATACATCAAAATTAACCGACAATGATCAATATAATGATTGACTTGAATTACTCGATAACCTGATATTCTAAAAATTATATTGTGAACACTATTCTGCGAGAATAGTGAAACCTTGATTACTATGCGTGAATCACGTCCTTCAGTTCACTGATGACAGTTACTATATTGTTCTACTCCATCTAAACAAATACATGCATTAACACATAAATGCACAATTAACAGCCCATCGGTAGTGAGATCACGAGGTTGCATCATTTGGGTTTCAAAAATTATAACGATTTGGTCCCCAGACTCAGGACCGATCAAGCTGACCCCTCACGGCCTCGATAACTCAACATTGTAAACACTTAAATAAAGTAAAACCCTAGTAGGAGAAACCCACCTCTCGAAGTTGTGTCCTTAAATCTGGTACCATACGACCCTCTCCCGGCGTGAAACAGCTTTCCTTCTTGTCCCAGCGATTCAGAAGGATGGGATCTCGAATGTTACAGAAAGTCTCTTCTCACTCACAAACATAAATCCACTATTGCATCTCTACGTTTTGGTTTTGGCTCCTTTTAAAATTGGGAAGACAACGCTATTGATTATTTTGTCTTTCAACAATATTAAAGAAATAAGCGTTTATATTATTTTCCCCAGTTTTGACACTGAAGCCCTATCTGTGATTCATTTTCATTATTTCTCTACTCATACCACTTATAGCACATGAGTACATGTTATATGTAGACTTTACCATTAACATGTGAAAATGTTTAAGCACATAAAGCAACGATGCCTTGAAAACGTGCCAACTCAGTACCAGGAATTCGACGTGCTAGCTAGATTTAGTAAGTTGATTTAACAGTATTCATTTATCATCAGGTAAGAGAATAGGTCGGATTTTTTGACCAAAATTACAATTTTGTAGCAAGTCTGATTTTGCCTTTTTCCATTGAATTCTGCAGGTCTTACATTCCCTCCTTAAAGGAATTTAAGTGGAAATTGGTGATCTAACATTGCCACATATTGTGATACACTCACATGCATGTAACTAGTCATTTAAGATTTTAGCTTGACTAAACCATGCCTTCATCCCTAAACAAGAAAGGGATAGGTGGCCCTTTGTCATATCTCGCTCTCCCACGTTGACTCCTCCACTCCGTAGTACATGCATAGCACCTCGCTGCCTCACGGTCTTGCGTCGCAAAACCTGATCACGGCTATCAAAATGAACTTGGTCCCTGCCGAAGGTCGATCGATTAATCGAGCTTCAATCTGTCCCCAATCCACCACATGAGCTGGATCTGGAGTATCTTTCCGGAGCATGGAGCGTGAAAAACTCGTGGACACCTGGCCTCTTGGCGATGCATGCCGTTATCTAGCAGTGCCTACCCGCTCGAATATCTCGGGATCTGTGTACCCAGTAACTCTGCCAGCTTACCAGGCTGGCCATAGGTATCACACTGAGCGTGATCCCCGACCTCGAACTCCCAGGGTCGGCGTCGTACATCGACATAGCTCTTACGCCAGCTCTGAGCTGGCCCAAACGGCTATCGTGTCGAGCTCACCTTCTCGGAGGTGTCTCCCAGTGAATTAGGACCCGGTGATGGGCTCTCTTCCATCTCGATTAATCAAGGTAATCTTCTACATGGCCTCAGCAGTACCTCATGCCTAGATTGCCATTTTATACTGCGATAACTATTGTTGTGGCGGAGTTATAGACGATTGCTCCTCTACCCTTATGACCCGGGCGGCGTATGCTCGCGGCGTGTCTAACACATGTATATAATCCACCTGGCATATAACCACCCACCGCCGCCGCGTACAACGCTGACTAACCATGGTCTGTCTCCGTGACAAATCGGCGGACCAGCTGTTCGTCCGTCGCCAGGCTGGCATTCGCCATCAAAGGCCTTGCATTCGACCTTCCCGATACCATTTCAGGTGCTCAGTCAGTCACTCTGACCATTCTCGACTCTAGTGACGACCCAACGGTGATTTCATCACCGATCCAACATAACTCTTGGTGGCGCGACTCTTGTTTCTGATGAGACTGATCCTTTGAGCGGGACGTAGTCTAAATCTAATTTCAGCCCATTACTTACGAAGTGGTGAATGGCCAGTTCGGTGCACCCACCCAGGCTCGGCAGGTGTTCTTTGTGCACACGAGCATGACAGCCACCTCACCCCATGACACTGTCAGGGTCCACCTTGAGGCAGAATCTCGAGGATCTTTCCTCATAATCCCGACCTATCGATTCAGCTCTCACCCTATATCCTAGGGAAGAACATGACGCCAGACGCCGAAGCGACCTCAATGATCCAGGTGTGTGGTGTGTTGCGGCTAAGGTCCCGATGTGACAACGTTAGCGCGGCTCATCCCGTATCAAGCGACATCAACCGCAGTATATGCGCACACAGGTCCACCTGCAGCTTAGCTCTGCCAATCCCTGTCGTCACGACTTGACCCGCCCGGCCCCTACGGCTATCTGTGCTTTGGCAGTGCTTGCGCACCCGGCCCGAAAATGGATTCCTCGGCCCGTGCTGGGTGTGGAGAGATGAGCCGTATACTCTCTGTTCTCTATTCGCCCCAGGTACGGCTGTCCCAGTCTGAGATCCTTATCTCTGAGGGCGATCGGAGTCTCACATGCCCGATCTGGCCTGGTTACAAGCTTCGTGTGAAACGAGTCTTACTTCTTTACGAACTAGAAGAGTTGATTCTCCCCTCAGCTACCCGACACCCGCATCCGAGGTGCTCAGGAGCATCCCCGATCTCTACTCATGTGTGGTTGGTCGATCGATGAGTCCATGTCCATGGCGAAGTCTGCGATCACGCCACAGATCTGGACATATTGAATTCTGGATCTCTTAATGCCGGCTGAAATTCCCGAAACTCGTGTCGAATATTAACATTCGATCTCTCGACTCATCACGGCCTCGACCTTCTCTGGGTCACTGGCGCGGCTTGATGCGGGCACCCGTGTCCCAAATCTCACCTCGGTAAGCCCAGCTTTTACTTATTGTGTTATTCTCTTATTATCTCCTTACCAGTCTCTCAGTATTATAATTATCCATCTAGCGGGAGTAGATCAAATAATGCTCATTTCTAGCTTGATCCTAGATAAGGGTTAGAGCCTGTAAGACCCAAAAATTAATTACGGAAAAAGCCAAAATCAGCATTTGATTATTATTAGACATCAAATTTATTCTCTAGATCTCGGATGATGAAACGGACTGTACCGTTGGAATCGTATCACGAAATCTAGCTGCTCAGTTCAGTGGTCAGAGACGGTCGAAATTTACACGTTTTCAGGTATGAGGTTTGGTCTTAGTAAAACAATTTCGATTAAACGAGAATCCCTAAATATACTATCTCATATTCATAAGTGGCATGAGTAGAGAATATGAAAATGGATGGCGAGTAGTGCTAGAATATCATTGGGAAAGAAGGACATAAATGTCATTTTTGGAATTGTTTAAGTTATAATAAGACAAAATAATGAAATAGTTGTCTTCCCCAATGTTAAAAAGGTAAAAAAAAAAAACGTGTGAGGCGGGGTTTACAGTGGCGAGTTTTTGTATGTTTTCGAGAGTAGAGAGAGAGTGTCCACTTCTCTCTAAAATATCTCATTGTAATCAAATAGTTGGAGTCTTCGAACCACAGAGGAAAGCTACCTCATGAAGAGGCCTACAGCGTCGTACCTGTTGAGGTTTTGACAAGCTCAAAGAGGTAGGGGTTTCTCTTTACTTGGGTTTTACATTTTGTTTCAGTGTTTTACAATGTTTGATTTGGCGGGACCTTGAACGACCGTTGATCGATCCCAAGCTGGGGCCGAGATTGATTAGATTTATTGAAAACAAAATATTACGCCCGGTGTGATGGGGCTGTTTGGGTGATAATGTCATAAATTATGCTATAAATCATGTATTGGTGATTAAAAATGAGGTGGAAATGGCCGTGAAATTCGGGTTCACAAAGTGAATCGACGATTGGTGATTTTGCGGGAATAGTAAGCGGGGTTCACTGTTCCCAGGGCCGTTCACCAAATGTTTTTGTGAATTAATGTGTTGGTCGAAGTAATTCAAGTGCAATTAACAGTATTTGATCATTAGCCCATGTGGTAATTTTGATAAGAGATGAAATGTGAAATTACATAACATGATTGTGTGATTTAAATTTATGTGAATATATGCATGTTTATATATTTTCATGTGTGATAGACTATAATGGAATTGGCATCATGCATTCCATATGCACTGGGAGCACCCTAGGATGATAGGAGTGAGTGCATGAGGTGAGTCTAGAGTGAATGGTTTGGAGGGTTATTAAACTAAAAATGATGGGTAGTCCGCAAATAATATCAATGGAATGGGGCGTTGATTGATATACATGGAGGAGTAGTCCATAAATAATATCGTTCTTCGGAGGCGGCAATTGATATATACACATCGGAGGTTGTCCACGAACAAATAAACATAATAATTCTCATAGAAACGAAGTGAAATATAAATGGGGACTGATAAGTGATCGGTTAGACATTCAAATGGGATCATGTTGCCCGATGTGTTCATTTGTTTACCAGGCATGCTGCACTTGGGTGAAGTAGCCCACTTGGGGTGTTACATCTTTGGCGTAAGCTCACCTGTGGGATCTCTTTGCAGTGCGAGGGAGCGTCTGAGAGGCCAAATAATCTAAAAAATTTGAGGTTGGCTTCAGGATTGTGGCTGGAACTCTAAATGTTCCCTGTAACAAATTGTTTTTATTTCCTTATGTATTAAGTAAATTTGTTTCTTGAACTCTGGACGATAAATTGAATCATATATACATTCTTAATAATCTATTCAGTTATATTTAGTCAACGTTTATCATCATTAATATATTATTGTTGGGACGGAGTTTATGGGTTTATCTTGATGCAGCTCCCCATTTGAGACTATTGATTACCTGTCTTAGGTGTGTCTTAAAATGTCGCAGATTATTACAGATAATCCAGCGAACCGGGTTTTGGGGCGTCATACCCTTTGCATGAGATCCCATGAATCTTTGGCTGGCGCGTTCTTGATCGAGGCATCACGTAAACTCAAAGTGCCCTTAACACGTCTAGCGTTGTCTTAGGGATATCTATCTCCCTGCTCTGTTAATCAAACAAAGTCCATAATCTCAGCGATGAGGTCAAATTCTTGATCGTAATACTGTTTAATATCAATAATGTACCTGATCAGAGGTCTTGTCCTTCCTCTTGTGAAAATATCTTAGGGCGCCGAAGTAATTGAGTCTTTCGATGCAATAGACGCATTCGGTAACCTGTGTTTGGTTAAAGTTCTGTGCTCAGCACAGGAACCATCTGTGTATTCATAGAGATGAAAGTTAGTGCCGGGGGTGGCTTCGATCTGAAGTCTACGACCCTGCGTGGGGTAGTCCAGGTGGCTCATGCGGAAAACATCCCACATAATGCACACTACGAGGTAGATCTAAGTCAGTCTCTCACAAAGTCACTCTAAGGTAGGCTCGCTATTGGCAGCTAAGCTGTCCACGACACACGGACTCCATACTATGCAGAGGCGAAATATCATGCTTGTCCTGAAATACCCTGCGATGCAGATCCTGCGTGTAGGCGGTGACCTCCTACGCTCACGTCGATGCATTCACTGTAAACGCTGTTAATTCATCCATGGATGACATGAACTCAAACATCGCGATCTCAGTCGCTCAGTGGTGGTCACGAGGATCTCGGCACCGGCGTGGCTATCTCATGTATTCTCTCCACAATCCACAGAGAGGCTTTCACCTCTGAAAACCTCAAGGTCAGGAGTTCTTGCACCACCATGTTTTGGCCTCACTCTAGGCTGGATCACGGCTAGTCTAATCTGTAGTGTCGGAGGTAGAATTTCCATAACCTCCTGCCTTTGCAAATCTGTATGACAGTAGTGCCTTACCATCTGGATCTGCCTTGTGAAGGTGGGAGGATGATGCATACTAAATCAAGGTTACTAGGACCTCCAGGACTCTTTATGCTATCTCTTACTTGATAACGACCTCTGCAGCTCTACCAATCTTGCAAAGGCTGTGTCAGGAAATCTTGGTATTTGGTCGATTGTCGGTGGTGCGACCGTACCAGTAGACCCAACCTGGCGTCCTGGGCCTCTTAACCATCTACACTATAGCATGATGATTAAATGCAATCTGCAGAATATCTCGAGGCATGACAGTAGGGATGCTGGCTGTCTACATAAATTAGTGTATGCATTATTCTTCCATTTACAGTGTCTGAGGCAATCGATTATACAATTTAAATATTTTTATCAACAAAATTTCATTTTTGAAAATTTTATTTTTGAAAATTTTATTCTAATTTTATTTGATTTTTTTATTTAATTTTTAAAATTTGAAAAAATTTTGTGATGAACGATATTCATAGAACCATGTCAAATGGTGACTCAGTAAATCTGAGTCAAAAAAGCGGTCGGAAAACGGTGAGGTGCCGCAACACCCTGGCCCGCGGTAGGCACGAGCCAGCGAGTGCATCTGAGCTAGTCATATCGTAAGTAGAGCACAGTGGTGTCGTGCGCCCCATTGTATCGCTGACTGCTTGTCGTGTCGCGGCGCCTTACCTGCGCTCCCCGCATGAGCCGTAGCCAGGTGCCTGGCCTTGGTGGTTGCGTGGCGGCCAGTGTCGTGGCTTTAACTTTAATGATAATAGGTAACGCGGTATTGCCTCCAACCGCCCGATCTGTTGTCACAATACAATTCTTTGCGACAACAACCACAACCTCTAAGCTAATCAACCCTCTGATACAATATTTGTATTACAGCACACCTCAACTGACCTACGCAATACAATACCTGTGCGATACACTGAACATTGCGTCTGAACCCACTACAACCGACGACCTTATTGAGTCCGCGATACAAATTTTTTTTTTTGTATTGCAATACAATTTTCCTCTCTCACAATATAATTTGGGCAATAGCCCACCCAGTTCCAGCACCCAAATTTTTTTTTTTTTTCGTTTTTCATTATAATTTTTTTTGATTATTTCCGATGGCTTGGGAAAAACACCACTAAAGTATGTATACATTTTTTCTTCAGTGCTCTAAACCAGATTCACTTGCAAAAGTTGCTTCTTTCTTTTTTCATTACTTTCATTCTTTTGAAAACCAAAAAAAACCTATTTTCCATTTTCCAAGATATTTCGAATAAATTCATAAAAATTTATTTTCAACTTGTAAACCTAAGAAAATTGACACTTCACCTCTAAATAAATAAATTTATAAAATTTATTTTATTTATTTCTTTTGTCACGGACCATGTTGTCAAAACTTTCTCAAGGCCTCATGTTCCAACACTAGAAACACAAATGTTAGCATAAATTATTTTTAAATCCTAGATATTCTGAAACGAATAAATTGAGCATAATTTGTATTTGTTAGTTTCCTTTTCGGTTTTACTCAGCTGTAAGCTTCTCAAATGTTCTAACACCTTAATTTTATTAAAAATCTGTTCATCAGTAACCAAATAAAGTTGATTACCATTCTTTTGTTTCGATTACTACTTATAAACTCTGGAATTTATTTTCAACATTGCATATGATGATATACACCATTCACACAACAAATTCATCTAAATATTTGCATGATCGCATCGAACACCTAATTCATCCGTCACAAAACACACCAGAGCTGCGTGCATACGGTGTCTGGTTTTGTCTGTGGACTCTGGGTAATCTCATCTTTGGCACCGACGCGCTAGATCTTTAGTGGTTATGTTAACATACCTCGAGACTATGGCTGAAGCCCCGAATCCCTCGACCTTTGGGTAGTCGTGTACCTGTATACAATAATTTGTGGCGCCCTGGCTAGGAATTAGTTGACTGCGATCGACATGAATACTAATTGGATATCGGGTTGCAAACACTATCATAGTGTGGGTCTCATACATTGTGAAGCTCTATGATAACACATGTCTATTATCCCATGCACGTGACCACCAGGTCTCTCTACCAGCTATCTAAGTAAAATGACCTCTTGGGCTTTATATCACTGACTTCTTCTAACTCATCGTGTCCATCACATGATAAAAGCGGCCCTTGGGCTATAACGATACTCATAAAACATCGACTATATATCATAGTTACGAGTTAATGATCTACTCATAGTATATATTAAAATTCTAAAACATTACAATACGAAAAACCATCGAATCCACATTACGGCTTTCTTCGCGGCACCATGATGAGCAGCGCGTCGCACGCTCGCGTAAATAAAATAGTATCTCACTGCTTTCAGCGGTGGTAATGCTCAGTAGTGGAATCACCTAAGTGGGTTACTCTCCACTAGTGCGTATCACGTGCTCCCAGAAATAAACACACATTCAAGCAAATGCATGATCCTACTTGAATGTCTAATTTATCATCTCGTACCCCGAGTCCTCACCGACTCCCTCACACTTGCCTAAGCCACATATGAGAACCCTTAGTTTTATTTGTTTGTAGACAACCCTCTCATGTATATATCAATTGGGTGCGTCTCAGAAGCCAGTGATATTAATGTAGCCGGATTACTCAGATCTTTGTATCAATTGGGTCGTCTCGGCGTTAGTATTATCGTTGATTTCTCAGATAAAATTTATTATTTGCCAGATGACCTCTGAACCATTCTCTCTGAATTACACTCTTATCATCTATGGTCTAAGTTCCTTTGTGGTGCATATCTGGATTGTAATTATAATTCATTGAGTTCGATAACACATCACAGAATACCATATTAATATATATTCACATAATTTAAATCACCTGAGCATGTTATGTTCACATTCCATACATGAATTAGATCACATGGGCTGTAGATCAAACACAGGCGATTGACTTGAATTACTCGACCATTACATTATTTCACAAATTATTTTGTGAACAACCATTCTAGAAGAATGAGTGAAACCCTCGATCTCTGCTATTCAGACAAATCCTACCAATCAACTCCAGTCCTTGGTGGACAGATTTCACAGCCATTTCATCATACCAAGCTAACCATGCATTAACACATAAATGCGATGTAGCCCACATCGACCAGCGGACGGATCATAGGTTGCATCATTGGGTTTGAAAAATTATAACAAATTCGGTCTAAGATTTGGGATGAGTCGAGCAACCTCTGCGACCTCGTTTTTTTTTCAGACCAGCTCAGGCAGCCATTTCACGCCAATATCAGTGCCAAAACTGATGAGCTATAGGAGTTGTAAAACCTCTGTCGTTTGCGCAAAAGCCCTCTGCAGCATTAAACGACTTTCCTTCTTTTTGACAAATTCAGGTGGGATCTCTGGTGTTTGAAGTCTAACCTTCTCCACTCAAAACCTTCAAATCTCCCCACACTGCATCCCCCTCGTTTTGGTTTTGGCATTTTCTAAGTGGGGAGAAGATAACAAATGATTATTTGTCTTTTCTGTAAGCGATTCCAAAATGATTGTGTATCTTTTCGGTTTGGCTTTTCGATACATATCTAAATAGGTCATTTTCATCGTCTCTCTACTCCTTACCTAGCACACATTGCAGTCGTCTTATCTGTTTGATAACATCAAATCGTTTACGACTTTTGGCTTGCATTCTGAAATATGTGCTTCATTTGTCTGAATTCAGGCGAAATTAGTCTTCTTCGATTTGTAAAACGATTCAATGGTGAATCGTTTATCATCAGATCAAAATAGGTACAAATCTTTATTTGAAATTGATTTGCCAAAATTATAGTTTGCCTTTTAAAAATTGAGTTCTGGATCTTCAGAATGATATCAACTTACTTGTATGTTAATTATTATTTGTTTTTAGTTAAATTCAGTACCAACTTTTTATCTTACCCGTTTAAAGTGTCTTGAAATAAATAGTTTGAAAATTTTATGTTGCAAAATTTTTGTGTTTTTTGTTAGAGTTTATATTATAAATTATGTAGAAAATTGTATGTTTCTATATTATTATTTTATATCTTTTCTTACTTATCTTTAAGTATTTATAATTTAGATTATGTGTAAAAGACATCAATAAATTTACATTGACAAGAATTGGGAAAAAATTGAATAAATGCATCTTTTAGAGCAACATTAAAACATTCTAAAAGTGTTAAAAACCTTGTGTCTCTTAATCTTTGTGAATAAACCACTATAAAAGAAACTAGAAGGATTATTCTAACTAAAAACGTAATTAAAGAAAGTATTTGAAAATAGTAAAATATTATATAGATAATCTTTATGTTATTAATAGTTCAGAGTTCTTATGCTAGTGATTCGATTCTTGAAAATGAAATTAGTGCAGAAATTAGAGAATAGGTAGAAAACTTAAAAATTAATGAACCCTCAGTTAAAAAGAGGAATTAAATATTTAAGAACCTTGGCAGAAAGTCGATTAGGAATAACCAAAGTAGTATTAGAAGAACATAAGAAAACCGAAAAGAGCAAATTTGAGTGTGAGTGTGATATAAAAGAGCCCAAGAAAAGTTTAGAGAATTCAGCAGAGACAGAATAGATTTGTGTAATACAACCTTAGGATTAAACTTGAGAACTTTAAACATTTTAATTTAATTAGAAGCAACTTAGACTATATAAAAAGAACATCGTTAAGGAAGATAAAATTTGCAGAAAAGAAATACAGATAAATAAAAATTGAACAACAAGAAGTTTGAAAAATATTAAAAAACGATCAAAAGTGAGATCAAATATATTATAGACAGAAGTTTAGAATTTAAAAGGCAAAATAATAATTTGATTACAAAATTGTAATTTAAGTTAAAAATCCGTAATTAATTCTCTAGATCTCGGATGATGAAAGCGGTTCGGCGTTAGACCGTCTGCGAAAAGCGTCAGCTAACGTAAAATTTCGTGGAAATTAAAGAACTTGATCCAAATTTGCATTTTAGAGACATAACGTTAATTAATGAGTAAGCGATTTCGATGCTAAAGGAGTCACACATAACAAGTACTCATGTGCAGTCAAGTGGTATAGAGTAGAGAAATGATGAAAATGGACCAGTAGAGATAGTCTGAATATCAGAAAAGCGGTAAAGAGGACATATGTCATTATAGAAGTCAGTTAAGTTAGAAAGGGCAAAGAGACAATATCATCCTCTTGAAGCAAAGGAAAAAAGCGTGAGAGGAAACATGAGAAAAGCGGATCTGTTTTCTGGAAAGAGTGTCTTCCTTCTCCTCAGATTTGTGATCAAGGTAAAGTGTGATTCTTGAGACAGAAGAGAAGCGCTCTCACGGAGGGCTTCGCGTGGGTACCAGATTTTGGGAGTTTCCTCAAACTCCGAGAGGTAGGGGTTTCTCCTACCTTGGGTTTCCCTTTATTAAGTAATTTTCCTCATTTAGTTAACGAAGCCTTGAGCGGCCGTTTGATCGGTCCCCGAAACCATGAAGTGAATTGATATGATTTTGAAGCCAGCTGGAGCGATCAAATATTTGTCCATGTTGATGGTGTGAATTATTGTGTATCTTGATAACATCATCATTGATTATATAAACCCAAATGTGCATGAGCCTCCGGGTTCTGAGTGAAGCGATAATTGTGCTGGAGAAACGATAACCTAAGTTTCTTGTTCTAACTTGATGATCACAAATAATTTTTGTGAAAATCGTGTTGATCGAGTGATTAAATCTGCATTCTTTCGTGTTTGATCATTAACCGATGAAACTCAATTTTAGTGTAATAAATTGCCCGACATGAATTAATGTGGTGAGTGTTTTGCCAATGCCATCTTTATCTTACATATGAACTGAGTGTGAATTGGCATAAATCATTCATATGCTGAGCTCTACCAGGATTATGGTGTGAGTTGCAGATGTGAAAATGGTTGGTGAGTCTAAAAAATGTGGGGGTGCCATGCGCAGGCTGCTGAGTGTGAGATGCTCTGAAGTGTCGCGTCTCCATCCAATAAATGACTAGCGATCAGCCGGGACAATCACAAAATCAACAGAAACAATAATCCCTCATGACGAAATGAAAGTCAAATCAAACATCAGGTGTGTCTGACGCCAGATCGTTTGCCGATGCGTTTGATGTGCTCAGTGAACCGCCAGGTGTTCGCTACTAAGATGTTGATCTGTGGGGACATATTACAGGTGGGGTGGGGGATCCTGGTCGACGGGGGGTGCGCTCGGGCCTAATTTTGTATAGTGCATGAGTGACGTTGATCTGATGGGTGCAATTGATGCAGATATGTGTGATCAGCATTTATCATATTTGTATGTTATCTTCGTTCTTGGAACGCAGACCATGATGATAATGCGATCATCTAAGAACATCATTTACAGAAATGCGATCAGTTATTTGTCTTCTGCATTTGTGGATGCGGGATCATTGTCTCAAAGTTAGGCGTCTCCTTGAACAATTAGTTCGAAACTAGTAAATTAGAAGAAAAAAATAATGTTTCAACAATTTGAAAGAAAAACTTAAGCTTAGGTGAAAAACCAAAAACTAATTATGAATATAAAATCGATCCATTTGAACCTAGAAATTTAAGAAATAAAACCATGAGAGTGAAATTAATATTAAGAAAGAAAAAATAGTTTATTAACAGTAGGATTTGTTGAGTTAAAATTGGAATGAAAATAGTTTTAATAATGAAAAAAAAAATGAATTAAAAAATAAACTTAAAAATAAGACTCCTTTAGATTTAGAAAATTAATTTTATTCTTTAGAGAAATAAAATAAAGTCTTATAATATGGAAGATTTGACAACATTGCGCTGGGGCGCCATGAAGTTAAGACAAATAATTTAGGTGATAAAGAGGCTTCAAGAAAGAAGAACCAATAAATTCTTTACAAACAATAATTGTAAATCGGCCAAATAATCAAAATATTAACATTTCAGTAATATTAAGATAAGAAAAACAAATAAAAGTAGAAGCAATGTTAGATATTAATTTAAGTAAAAACCTTTATTTGAAACCTTAGTACAGAAATTCGGCAAACCTTGGCTAACTGTAGAATTAGTGCGGTATAATGTGAAAAATAATATCGCAAAATATATAGCTGTGTTCCAATGATAATTAACAATACCTTCATGATATTACCACAAATCTATTAGTACTACAATATAGTTTGTATATTTGATTTTGGGGTTCAAAGTTTGTACATTCTTTACAGAGAGATTGTAACAATACAAAATAACCCAGTTAGCTTTCACCCAAAACCACAATAACATTGCTTTTAAACACATAAATAGAATCAATATATAGTTTTTATATTATACACAATAAATAGAGGGAAATAAAAGATAGTACTGATTGTGGTTTATTAGAAATTTAAAAAACTCATTAAAATTAAAAAACCTTTTAGTTGGCGAGAAAAAATAGGAATTATAGGAGAAGACCCTCAAGCATTGGAATACCAGGAACAAAACGTTTAGCAAAAATACCAATAAAAATCAGATTTAGCTAAACGTCAGATATTGCATGTAACCTTGTAGATACAAGATTTAAAATACAAATAGAAGAATTGTGCAAAATAACCTTAGCTAAACCCGGTTTTAGTCCTCATGGTCGTGACGTTTTTGGATAGAAACCATAGTGAAAAAGCAGAGCTAGGATGTTAATTAATTATAAAGGTTAAATGATAATACTTATGGTGATCTCATATATTACAATAAAGATTCTTTAATTAATTCTATTCAAGGATGTTGAATGTTTGCCAGTTAGTTCTGTAAGAGTGGATTTTGGCAAATAAGATTAGATGAAGATAGCAAACCATGGGTACAACGTTTTCTTGTCCTTGTGGCTATAGATAGAATATAATGCCATTTGGATTAAAACACGCTCCTCGAATATTTCGACAGACTGCAGTGGATAGAATATTTGATAAATCTCTTTTTCTATTGTGTATATTGATGATATTCTTGTTTTCCAAAACTTTTCATGAACATATAAAACATTTCAGCAAATATATTTTGAAAGACTTTCTCATAATAGTTTTAATAAATTAGTAGAAAGAAAATAAGTTATTTAAAATTAAATTGAATTTTTAGGATTAAATTAGAAAATGGTGAAACAAAATAAAAGACATAGTCGAAAATCAATAATTTTCAGGCTGAGCTGAAGATTTAAAAACCTGCTTAAGTTTAAGTTGTTAAATTATACTGAACATATATTAAAGCTAGTCATTATTATGGACTCTCTTTATAGTAAAACCAAAATTAGGGTAAAATATTTAACCGGGAAAGATATTAAAATTATTAAAAAGGTAAAAAGAACTTTGTTAAAAATCTCCAAACTTTACATCTCCCATTAGAGCCACAATGTCAACGTTGAGTCAACAGGGATGGGGAGAATTCTTTTAGCATTAACCAACAATTTAAGAAAAAACTTTGTAGATATTGTAGTGGAACTTTTAGTGAATCTCAAGAACCTTGAGTTCAGCGAGTTAGAAATAAAGATAAGTATGATTTTGATTCTAGAAAAATTTTAGTTATTACCCAAACCAAGAACAATTTACTGAAGCTGATTGTGAAAATATTAAAAAATTCTTT
Organism: Tetrastigma voinierianum; assembly: GCA_016808115.1. NCBI lineage: Eukaryota > Viridiplantae > Streptophyta > Magnoliopsida > Vitales > Vitaceae > Tetrastigma > Tetrastigma voinierianum. Next base: position 62,724 of record JAEQBH010009760.1, read on the forward strand.
TGAAAATAAAATTCTTTAGGTATCTACAAAAGATGGATAAAATTTCAGAGCGCTTTAATTGGTTTTAAACCCAATTTGAACATAAAGGGTGTATATTAGCAGATTGGTTAAGTGACCAGTTGCTCCTGTGATTGTTCTTATTCTTTTATTCTGAGGAAAAATGCTTCAAGGAAAATTAGCCTTTGATTTGGGCAGATTATTTGTCAATTTCGGCAAAACCTTGATTCAGTCTTTGTATTCCCAAAAAACCTTTTTGAAGAACATAAAGTAATTGTTGATAACCTTTGATCTTTAAAGCAAACTTTCAAAATAAAAATTTAGAATAACATGGAAAAACCATTTCAACTTTGTAACCTTGCTGGCGCTCTATCGGGGTCGTTCTGACCGCATTCGACTGCGGAATACATGTGAATATCGGTTCTCGAATATCACATCTTGTCTAGTTTGCGGGACTATTTGGTGTATAATTTTGTAAGCCTTTAGCTTAAGGGTTAAATTTGACTACGATCAGCCATGATATCAAGTGGAGATCGGGTTAGCCGAGCGCCACTTTAAGAAAATCGGGCAGAATCTCCTTTATGCAGGGAGCTCTGCCCCGAACCACAAGCTGCGTATGTCCCCGAAGCAGTCGATATATGCGATATATACAAGTATGGATAAAAGCATTTTCCAGGCTGAACAACAATATCCATAAAACATATCAACCATGTCCCATAGTTCTAAGAGTTCAAATATTTACTCTTATACCATACATACATTAAACTTAAAAAGTTCTAATACATGTATACATCATAGCCCACAGACTTTCTTCTAATCAGGCCTCACAAGCGGCACAGTCTATCTTGTGCTCCTGTACACCTTGGGGATCCCACGACGGGGTGAGCTAAAGCTCAGTAGGAGAATCGCCTAGAGTGGGCTATACACTAAGTGTGATACTGATATTTCCAAAGTAAACACATTCGAAGCAATTATGATCTGTGAATATCTACATGACCAACTGGAATCAAAATTCTATCTTGACTCCATACCCTATTGAGAATTATTTAATAGTTCTAACAAAATTATTTGTTTTCTTTGTGGTCTACCCTCAGATCTAAGTAGTGGGTATGTCTCAGTCTTATCTTTTGTGGACTACATAGGAATATATCCAATTCAGTGATCATAAACGATTAGTATTTTATCATGTGGACTACCCTCAGTCTTGTGTTTTAAGACAGCTCACCGAACCTTTCCCTCTGAACCACTCTCATGCTCCCACTCCTGCAATCCTAGGGTGATCCAGTTTTCTGAGACCATCATGTGCCGATTGTCTGATCCCCAATCACATGCAGATAACATAAACACAAATACTATTCATAACTCATTAAAATCACACAAACATGTTATAGTTATCATTTAACATCAAATTAACCAGCGGGCTAATGTTCCAGGCCACAAACAATTCGATTGAATTACTTAACCAAACACATATTTTCATTTAAACTTCACATTGTCATATTCACAGAACGATAAACCACAGGGTTCACAGTTTACTCAACAAGTCGCCAGTTCACTTTGTGACCTGCATCTGCGAAGCCGTCATTTTTCAAAACAGCCATGATTTAATACCAAACCACACGGACGACGACATTAATAGTGTGACCGACGGCATGACATCAACCTCTCAAAATTTTATATTAAATCGTTAAGGTTTGGGATGATCAAACACCTATGTAGCTCATTCGACTCAACATGAAGAAATTTAAAATGAGATTAAAACCCAAGTAGGGAAAAGTCTACCTCTTGGAGTTTGCATTAAAAACTCACAAACCAGTGTCCCAGCGCACTGCTCGTGTAGAGCGTTTTCCTTTTGTCGAAGAGCCGTAAACGGTCGGACCGATATTGAAGCACCTCTATATAAAGCTCTTCAAAAGCTCACATCTCCATTTTTGATCTCATTTTTGGCTTGTAATGTTAAGAGGCGCGCTATTGACTGTTCCACATTAATCTAATTGACTTTTAATCAATTCAAAATGACCATTCTATCTCTTTCACGGGTTGTTGACTCTCCGGATGTCCATTTTTCATCATTTCTCTACTCATACACTTATGGCATAGTCACGTGTTGCCTGGGCTGTTATATCTAAATTGTTTCTGGCACGAAATCGATAAACGTGCAACACATTGTCTGAAGTCACGAGGCGTTTACGTGCTAGCTAGATTCGACGATTCTAACAGGTGAAATCCAGTTGCACATCATCAGAGATCTGAGGTAATTCTTAGTTTTAATGAAATTACAGTTTTTAATCAAAAATTGATTTTGCCCTTGTTGAATTTGAATTTCTAGGACCCACATTCCCTCATCAAAGGAATTTTATTAGAAAATCAAACGATTCACAATCAATCCCATGCATATGCACGTGCACTCTACCATGCATATAACTATTAATTCTTAAGCGACTTCAACCACGTACCTTTCATCTAAACTAAGAAGGGATGGTGTTGCATCGTGTCCTCGCGCTCCCGAACTGATATCCACCTTTGGTCCTCCACACTCACTGGCCTCACGGTCTTCTTGTCCTTCAAACTACAGTCAATATCCAAAATGCTACTGGTCCCTCTCAAAGGGTCCTTAGTGTCAATCAGTAATAAAATCCTACCATGTTTGGATCTGGAGTATATATCAGAGACATGGAACTTAGAAGAACACATAATGGGCCTGACATGTCTTGGGTGAGCCAACATATGATCTGCAATGGTGCTATCCGCCTGCGAAGTATCTCAGATCAGTGAACCTCGGCGATAGCTTCCGGGTGCTGGGCGACCTCTCTTGGTATACCTTGAGAGGCGTGATCCCCGACCTCAAACTCACCGAGTCAGTGTGTTGTCGCGCCATTCATCTGCGGCTCACGGCGGTGAAGCCATTATAATACTCATTCAGCAGCTTCTCGGGGTGTCTCTGACCGGATCGGGATGGTGATGGGAACTCTCTCACCTCAGTTGACATAACGGTGACTGCATGGCACGCCATGCGACCTCCTCTTGTTTTCATTCCAAATTACCATGATAACTATTGTTGTGGTAGATTCCATAAGTGATTAAATCATCTGTATGATCAGGGACACATGTGACATGTCCTCAACACTCGTATGTAATCCACTTTTACGTAACCTACCTGACACTTAGCGGTGTGTGCTTCTTCTCTCCAAGGTCACAATCAACGACAATGATGATTTATCGACTTAAGTCTATTATGGTTGTGTCCATTCTGAGGCCATGCGACTGAGCAACGCGTAATTCGATTTTGGAAGGGATATTCCAGTCTGGGGTCATAGATCCATATGAAACCTGGGTCTAGTGATAATATGATGGTAACATCAGGTCCATAACTCCTTTGACACATGGGCCTCTTGACTCTTTGATTCAGCTATGATTGTCTTCGTTGGGCGTGTTCAGAACAAACTCAACCCATCTTTGAAGTGGTTTGAATGGCCCGATGCCATTTACCTGACGAAGCAATGTCTTTGGCAGCACCCGATCCGAAGGGTCATACATGGCGAATCTTAGAGATCACTCATCATAATCTGACTATTCTAACCAAATTGACTCTCTGCCTATCTGAGGCCTTTATGCCGTTTCTCACAAGGCACAACACCCATTGCTAGTCGATGGTGTCGAGTATGACAACTGTTGGTCTGATCTTGACAACGGGTAGTTTGTTAACTCATCATGTGTCAAACATTGATCCCAACAATAAGTAGGTCTACCACTGAGACCACCAACTAAAGTGTGCGACTCACGATCGTCTGACGGGCCCACCTGCCCCTCAGCTATATGTGAGGATGCCTTGTATAGCACCAGGAATGAAGCGGTTCCTCTAACCGCTAAGGTGAAGGATAGCTTCATGTATCTACGTCCTCGGCTAACTAGAATTTGGGATTGTCACAACCTTAGGATCCATGTCTTTGGAGAATCAGTCCTCATGCTGATCTTGGCCACTAGTCACTGAAACTAGTGAAGCGAAGTCTTTTGCCATCTTGCGTGAGACTGAAGGACAAATCTGGCTGTTTCAGGTTAGTTTTGCAAAAATTGCTGTTGCAAGCCTGTTAGATGGAGTTTTGAGTGCTTTGCGTACTAATCTAGCACTAAATTAAACGATTGATGTGTTCGGGTCCACTTATTTTATGATGCCATTCTGAGTTGTTTTGGTGTTTGCCAGTCTTCGTACCTCAGTATTATGTTCAAATTTGATGGATTGTGTGCGATGGGAGGATTTACGTATTATTATAATGAGGAACACTGAAAACGTTTGCGAGAAAGGAAGTGGATTTTGAAGGAAGGGATGGGTGGGATCTTGTGTAAGACTGGATGTAGTAAATGAAAGCAGAGATTTTAGCTATGATTGTGAGTTAAGCTGTTTAGGATCTGAAAGTTGCGATCATATGTAAGATTCGCGATCTGTGAAGAGTTAACATCCAAAGTGAAATTTTCATTGGCTGCGAGATTTAAACTGGCTAAGCGAATTCTGTGCTAATGAAGTTCCCGTTATCTCGCACCAGATTTAAGTAGCTGAGATTCCTTTGTTGATGAGAGCTGCTCAATTCATTCCTCATCACAGACACTGTTTGTGAATTTAGCTAGGCTTCTTGAAATTGCTAAATCTTCTTGAAATCCACATGTGAGGGATGCTTTACAATGTTTTTAGTTGTGTTATAAACTTTGACCAGATTGCCATCATATTACCACTTTGATACCATATGAAGCCAATACTTTGGAAGCGAATTTTGTATTTTCCACTTTGGGTTTATCATAAACCTAAAACTTGTATTAATGACTTTCATTTTATAAAGGTTTCCATGAAACCCTCATTTGGGTTTTGTTTCTCTCTTCTCTCTCTTCTTTCTTTCATTTTCTATAATTCATAGACCTTCCCCTTTTGGGATTGGCGACTCAGGGATGCCCGCTTCAGCCTCCGCGCTTCCCAAAAGATGAGGTTTTCTAACGGTTTGCAGTTCTGCAGTTATCATATGCTTTGAATCATTACAAATTAATCTTATAGTTCCCAGCTTTTATTAAGGTTTAATAGTTAATGTTGTTCCTTTGGTGATCTTGCCATGCTGGGTTGGTGTAACATAATATTTGATCTGTAATCATCTTTAGAATCATCATTCTGAACCATGAAATGAGGTTAATGCAATGGGTTTTAATCTGAATGGGACTTTAGTTATGTACTTGTGTTATTTCGAATAGTGGTTCTGGGTTGATTTATAGCTAAACAAAGATCAGGTTTAGCTTGCTCTAGGTGTTTACTTTAATCTGAAAACTCTTAGAAGATACTATTAACCATGTGTCAGGCTAGTATTTAGTGTAATTACCATTTCATACACTTCGGCAGCTTCTAGTTCAGTCAGGCAGACCTCTGACTCCCTTCCTGCCAACAAAATCAAGTCAAACCAAGCCTCACCGTTTTCAAACTTCTGGTAAATCATTAATTATAGGATGAAACATTATCCCGTGTTGAGCTTACCAAACCAGCTATCTGCGGTAAAAACGACTTTACGGTGGAGGAACAAGGATCTAATATTGATTAAGTCACCTAAAATGGCTGGGGTGTTAAAATTGTGGCAGGTTCATGAAGATAGTCTGCGACTAATGTGATAGTTGAAGTGCCTTTGCGATCCCATTACAAGTGTAGGTGTGTCTCAGGCCTTTTTTGAATTTCAATTGCATCATGGGTTTTTCACTGCTGTTGATTCTGCATTTTTCATTTCTTCTGATCGGTTTTGTTATCTTACCTTGCATTTTTAGCGAGCACCAGTTGTGCCTTTGCATATATAATTTTATTAGCAGTGTTTATACCATTGGGACGGAGACGCCGGGTGATTGCAAAGAATCATGTTTGCAGTTGAAGCGGGGTTATGAAGTGGTGTACGGTATCTGGATCTACGAAGACAACAAGTGGTGTAATTTGGTAAGTCGGCGGCTTACGGTCGATGAGGACCATATACACCCTCTGAGCTGGGGCTCCTTCACACATCATACCTCTATTGAAAGATGTGTGAGTACTAGGGGACCTGTCTGACACCCTATCCCCACATTTCCATGGTATGGAAAATGAGAAACCCAGCTACACTCACTCTGGGGATTTGAGGAAGTTTATAACTTTAAGGAAGGTACGATTGACATGGATTTATTTGAAGCTAAAGGCATTTCCAAATGACCCTCAGGACAAGGCGAATTTGACCTTATTTGAGACCGAACCATGATGGTGGCTGGTAGTGCAAAAATTCTTGATACCCATGAACCCGATAATTTGAAGAGACAAATCTACACATTTGCTGCCCGGCAATGAGAGATTCTGCAATCTTTGGGAGAGATTCGCGGAACCATTAGTGCTTGCCGCATCATGATTTGTGCCGGTGCGTAGACCATACATGGTGGTATGTCTCGACCGTGGCAGCTCCTTGAAGCCTCATGTGTAGAGAGATTTGTAAACATCCGATAAACCATGGATTTCTTCAGATTGTATGGATTTGACTTGCTAAGGGTTGGGATGAGTCAAACTAGAGAAATGGAGAAAATGAGGCCCTCGATCGACCACAGGGAAGGTTACCTTCACTTCGGAGGACATGGAAATGAAACGGGATATCGACCCTAGCTGGGAGATGAAGAGCTGAAGGCAATATGAAGTGCGGCGGTGTTGAAAATCCTGCGCGGGCGATCCATGCACAAATTTCCAATCCTTGCCCGCGGGAGAACATTATCCGATGGCCCCTTCGGTGAAGGATTTGATGTGAGGCTGTATAAAAATCTCAGTGAATTGTTACACTTCAACTAATGCCCATTATGGTAATACCTCTGATTCCAATTGAAGAATCACTGCCTCTCTGAGCCCAATCCACCACTTTATTGTGCCAGGACTGAGCCAGTTGGTTCTCATCTGAGCCAGCCACCACCTTCCTCTCTCGTGGAACGAGCCGTGTGAACAAACAGGTGGTGAGTGATTTGTGGAAGGCAAGGATCAATGTCCTCAATTAGCAAAAAGAATTATTAACGTGGCCACAACTGAACAAAGAATAGGTGGGCGAGGCAATCTTAATCGGAAAGAGCTAAGCAACTAGTGTTAAATCACGAGATCAGCGATTTCTTTGGAGGTACGGGAAAGGAAGGTTCATTCTGAACACTACCAAATCGAAAGGAGTCCATCAAGATTGCATTCATGACGGTCAGGGAATGGATGAGGGTGAAGGCTATAATCTCTGAGGAGTGGGAAGAAATAAAGCAACCGGTACCAGAAGAATTTCTATTGAAGAAACATGCGAGAAGGAAGGCTGACTGAAGTGATCATCAGGTGGTTTCAATGAAACCTTTGTGCCACCTCCGTTTCCCCGGGAGCCTTTAGGCGAAGAAGAAAACATCACGGAGAGGGCTTGGCGTGGGTACCGATTTAGAGTTTCCTCAAATCCAAAGTAGGAAGTTTCTCCTACTTGGGTTTATTCTTGTTTAGGTATGTTAATGTTTGGAGTTGAATGAAGTCGTGAGGCGGTATGATGCATCCCCAGATCTTGGGATAGAGTGTATAATTTTGATTCATTTTATAGTTCACGGTTTGTGTCGTGGTGTGTAAACTGTTGCCAATCATAGTTTATACGATAAATCATGTTGTAGTCTGTATGAGGCCGGGAATGGCCATGATTCTGGACTCCACTAGTGAGCCCAGATAATTTGTGCTTTTAAAGGAGCAGTGACGAGGTTTTCACATTCCCAGAAAGCAGTGATCACCGCGATATTTTGTAAAAATATATTGTTGGTTGAGTGATTTAAATGGAATTGCTCTTGTTTTGATCATGTTCTTCAAGTGACCTAATTTTGATGTATAAATGAGAATTTGTAACATGATTATTATAGATGTGATGTTTTTGTAATATAGCATCATTTATATATTTACATGTGAATTAGACTGTATTGGAATTGGCATACCTTATTTCTTACCTTTGAACACCATAGGGTATAAAGTGGTACATGGAATAGTCCTAAGAAATGATTGAAGAGTTTGTCTAAAACTAACTGCTGTATCATCTTCGGAGGCAACAGTGTCTCACATGGAAGGTATTCTAAACAATATCATCTAAGTCATTCTGTATTATTAATCCTCTCTCTCTCTCCTCTCTCTCTATATGCTCTCTCTGTGGGTTATCCTGTCATATCAATTCTCTACGAAGCAGCGAGTGTGAGGAATCGATGAGGACACAGGTCTGAAGATGATGAGTTAGACATTCAAGTAGGATCATGCATTTTGCTTGAATGTATATTATTGGGCATTCACATTGCCCAGTGTAAATGCCAGCAGGTGATTTACTTCTTGAGTAATACATACAATAGAGAACATATTTTAGAATCTGAGGCTTGCATGAGACGGCTGGAATCTGAGGAATTTGAGTTCTGAAGCGGGTTCATGGCTTCAGTGAGATTCTTATCATAGTGAATTCTCTAAATTTAATATATCAACATAAGAGTAAAAAATTGAACTCTGAACTGCTGGATCTCAGTTGATTCATGGTTCCTGACATGTTTTTTTTATGAACAATGTCTTTATACCCAAGCAGCACTTGCAAGTTTGATAAGCAGTTTTACTCATGTTCTGTGATCATTTGCTTGGAGCAGGTTTCATGCGGTGTTGTATTGGTAGAGCTCACGCAAGGGAGACTCTGCGCGATTTTACGAAAGTGGCGTCGGATAACCGACATCCACTTATGTATTCCGTAGGTTGGCAGATGATCAGCAGTTGCAGGATTAGAGGCGTCGCCAGTGAACTATGCCTATCTCAAGTTGGAACCAGACTAAAATTATGCAAACACTAGGTATATAAGAATATGAACAAAATTTAGGAAATATGCAGCTTCTTACTTCAAAGATAGATAAAGAATCCCATGAATATTTAAAATAATCACCCGATATTCATCACAGGATATTAGGTGTTAGATTATGGAATGAATTTTCAACCTCGAATACAAAACTCTCCTTATATAGGTAGTAGAGTAGGGTGAAAAGAATGGTTGAAAGGAATGTTTGAATATAGGAGAAAGGAAGTCCAAATAAAAGAACAAGATTTAAATATAGACAACTTTGTGAGATTAAATTTAGGAGAAGATTTAGATTTAGGATGTGAACATAGATGTAGGGAATATAAGCAGAAGACCTAATATTTGAGAAAAGTCAGAGCTTATTAATAAAATATTTTTTAATACAAGATCTCAGCTTTGGTAAAATATCAGGATAAAGAAAGAAAGACCATTATAGTAAAACTATTAAATCTTGTTATCAATAGACTGGTCCTTCTCAAAGCACAGATATCTGACTTAAAAAGTGCCAAATAGGCATAATAGAAAAACCAAATTCTAAATTAAATTTAAATAAAAAATTATAAGTAATAAAGTGATAACAGAAAAGATAATAATGGATTAAGTTTTGAGAAGTGACAATTCAGTATATATAACTTCAGATGAATAGAAGAATTCTTTTATTTTTAAATAATAATTTAGGAAAATTTTGTAAAGATTGGTTAAGTAGACAGATTTATATAAATGATTGATTTATTTATGACTAACTTTTTGTTTACAGGAAAATGGCTCAAAGGAAATTCAAGCAGCTTTTCAATTTGGAACCGTCGTTTAAATGAAGTTTTAAACTGGCTATCATAATTTAGGTCTTTGTATTCCCCAAACCTTTTGAAAAACATAAAGTAATTGTTGATAACCTTTGGTCTTTAAAACCCCAAAACTTTCAAAACCAAAATTTAGAATATGCTTATGGAGAAAAACCAATTCAGCTTTAGCCCAACATCTTCAAAATCTACAGAACCAGTTTGTTGTTTTATTGAAAAATTCCAAATGTAAGCTGGCAAAAAACCCTGTAAATTTGAAACAAATTAGAATCTTTGAACAGTAATACGGCAAAACCGATTTGATTAATATGATTAGAAAATCGGCCCTTACGTAGAGCAGTTTGAAAACTTGTAATTAAAAACAAGTTCGGAGTTGAATGTTTAAAAATAATATAGAATCTTACTTTTAGATAAATATTAACGAAAAGGTGTTTAAAGGCGGTGTATATTATATGAACAATTTAGAACCAAAACGATGGAATTAAAGCAGGATATGGCTTACCATGATCTGATTGCTTTCATTATTACTTAGCTTATGTAAATATGTCTCTTTTAGACGAAAATATTTAGGGCTTAATCACTGAACTAATGGATCAAGGTTTTGAAAAACATATTTTAACTGTTGTTTATCAAGTACCTATGTTTTCTTGAAAAATTGAAAATATTGATGAATCTCTTTTCAGGAAGGCAGAAAGGCAGCCTTAGATATATCTTTTGAAACCATACCACCTTTATTCGAACTGATGGAAGCATAGTGCACTTGTATCATCATGTATATATCAAAACCTGATAAAGAACCTTTAATAATAAAAACACAGATAGAAATGGCAGTTCAAAAGAATTTCTGTATACTATATAATAGGTTTAGAGATTTTCCAAATTTGTTACAGAAAACGAAATAAAATTTTTTTATCTTATTAGGCGAAACCCCTGACCATGTCGATTTGGAAACCCGACCTTTAGAAAATAATTTCAACCCCGAAATGTTTTATAACTTTAGAAACGGATTTTATAAACCCGGCTTTGGCGATTCTTGTAGATGTCCTTACATCATGATGGCGCAAACTGCAGGAAAGTCTAGAATCTGAGTTGTGCGAAGCGTGGAAAAATAAACTGGTGCTGAAGCATCGATCCACGCAAGCGGTAGTCAACTCTGCGAGCTGCAAAAGTAACAGAACGACTTTTAAGGCCAAACTATCTCCAGCTATTGGGAAGACAAAAGAAGAGGAACGTGTCAAATGTTTGAAGATTTGAAGAACCAACTCATTATTTGTACAAAAGTGAATTTTACTTTTCAATTTTACTGACTCAATGTAAATAGTAGAATTGTAAGACATTAATTGTCCTTTAAGGACCAGTCTCTTATCCACTTTAATTGTTAGGTGGGAATTCCTATCCCTTTAATTTTGTCTTTTCTAGCCCCTTATTTTCTATAAATTTGAGGCTTGTGTATACGTAAAAAGGATGAGTTTAGAAGCCTTCAGAGTTTAAGTATAGAGAGGTTGTATAAGTTTTAATCAAGTTTGAAGAAATAAAATTGTGTCTTTCTTTCAATTCTCTTTTGTTCTTACTTTAATTTTTGTTAATTTTATTTATTTAGGGAAAGAAAGGGGTAAAAAAAATTGCGGGTGACACCCCACCCCTACCAGCGGTGTCTTGACCTCCACGAAATCCCGGCCCACGTTACCTCGAGCGGTAGAAATCCTGTGAAGGCGGCCGTGTTGCTTCTTAAACCTCTTGTAAAAATTACTCTTTTATTTTTCAGCCAGTTTGGTAAAATCTTAAGCGTGAAAACTTCGGCGACATGGCCCAATTTGTGATGAGTGCCTAAAACACTCTATACTTACACTGTGATAGGTTCTTCATTTTACATTTATTTTATAGTAATTTTATAGTTTTTGGCTAGATCTGATTTTGTATGTGCAAGTTCTGGGTTCGATGGGCCGAAGAACAACACAGACGATTTAGGTGACTGGAGCGGTGAGGAAGTGACCGCCACGTCGTGTCCGGGTCAACAATGCGAGAAGTTATGACGTCCTAAGTCGCGGCGATCCCACGTCGCGGCGTCCCATCCACGACGTCGACTCGAAAATACGCACCTCATCCATTAAAAATCTGGTTCAGCGCCGAAATTGAAGGTATGTCGGGCCGTGCGAGCGAGCGAGGGTTTAGGGCGGGAGTGACACTATCTTAGAAAGTGCACGGGATTTGTCAAAGCACCATGTTTTGATATTTGGGATAATGACGATGTTTTACATGTGCTTGGGTTGCTCTTTCTTTATTATGTTCTAGATATTTTTACAGGAGTTGATGCCGAACCACGTCATATGATATGGATTAAGGATTGATCTTTTGCTGTTTATTTAATTGTTTATAAATTGTGAATCTACTCTATGCATATTACAAAATTATATGATAATGTTTGGCGTACTAGCATAAGCATATGAGTCAGGATTAGGATGAGGGTGATGGGGATCTGGTGAAAGTGTATGGTGGATCGGTCGATAGAGATATTAAGGTTTGAAGGTGTGGTATCTAGGAATTAGAACATTTAAGCATCTGCCAGAGATCTTGGTGAGATGAGGATATGCTACGATTCTATTCGAGATGGGCGGATATACTCGAGGGAGAGGATGATATCTCGTAAGGCGAGATCACCTCGCCGCAGGATTATGAGTGTTGAATAAGTCTCTTTAAAACAGTCATTGGGCGTGACGGGGAGATATAGCCTGGGCTTTAAAAATGATATTGTCTCAGTCTGCAGTTGGTTAATTTTATAATTAGTTCCTCTTAAAGTCATTATTAGGATATTTAATACGAGCGGAACTATCACAGCAGATCTCAGTCTTATACTCCACCCAGTGATTAGATATTAATTATTAGTACCTCTCATTCGCCGGGGCTCACGTGCACTTCGCGTTGTTTGCACACATCGCGTTTTGGCTGTCAAGTTTTGGCGTAGTTCGCGGGTGAAGGTTTTAAATTGATATAGAGAAGTGAGCCGTGGTCGTGATACGAGATTTTCCCGTTACTTTGTTATTTTTACAAAATGTTTGTGTTTGGTTTTGTTAGTTCGTGTCATTGACCGTCTGGGTTTCGGTGAGTAGACAGTAGTGAGATAATCGACACTGTGTGATCTGAGCGAGAGAAAGACTTACGCACAGTTGCTTGTAGGAAACGAAACGAGCAGGACTAGAATTCCATTAGTATGGAAAAATGCCCCGAAACAGATTTTGACATTGAACAAGGCCCGAACCACGAGAAGTAGAAATAAAGATCTGGAAGATCAGCCAGGCCATTTACCGGCTGAACGATCGCCGGCACTATTAGATGAGTTAGTTTACCTGGCGGTTGTTGGGCGGCGGTCGACGGCCCGCAGATTCAGCGAACAATTTCGAAGTGCATTGATTCGATCTTGAGTCGCCCGAATATCGTCGCGGACTTTACCGAGATCCGAACATGCATTTGACAGCACCACCGAGTTTGCGTGCCATCAAACGGCGAGTTCACGAAGCTCTGGATTACGGTTGTTCCCCACTTTCACTGCCGGACCAGACGACATTGTTAGTGAGCAAGCCACGATTCCATCACTACATGCCGTTACGATTTGTTACAAAAGTTTGACCCAAGTTCTTTCCGCCTTGGTGCGCAACTTATTGCAAGGATCATCACGTTTGGTCGACTAGAGGGGAGAACTGGCGGGGCATAGAACGGGTTTCATAGATTATTTATTGGAGAAGTGTCATCACGCGTGCAGGATGGATCTGATCCATACCTTCTGATAATTAAATGCGGCCCGACGATGATAAGATGACTTAGTGGAGGATCATGATGAAAACCACAAACGGCATTATGAGATATTGGAAGATCTGCGACTTAACACTAATGTTAAGCTGAAGAAGAGTACACCCATTAAACACGGTGGGTAACGCGAGCGATGATCTCGACAATTTGGTAAATCATG
>JAEQBH010009761.1:0-57797 GCA_016808115.1 Tetrastigma voinierianum
ATTGACATATGTAAACTTCTCAGGCCCGTCCAGTGCTATTGTCTCCAGAGGATCCACGGTGCGATGGATCCTTTCTTACCTAAACAGGCGTGACGTGATTTATGTGGGAATGTTGTCCTCGAGGGGTAGACTATCTGAGCACTTTTCTCTTTATGTTCTCGTATGGATAGTGGCGCTGCTGTCGTGTGGCTAGGCGCTGTAAAAGATCCTTTATACTGCATTGGTCAAATAACTAACCATCTGATGATATGTCGAAGGGATGACCTTCATCGAGTACATCCAGGCTCGACCTACTATGCAATTGTAAGGCCCTAGGTCTTCGACGTCTGAGAACAAAACTTACTGGGTGACTGGCCCTACTTGTATAGTAAGTGTGATGTCTCCTAGTGTCATGGTTGTTGCAGATTAAATCCCAGAGAAAGTTCGATCAGTGAGTTCAACATCCCATGAGAAGCTTCATGCAGTTGGAAGAATGGGCGGTACAACAAATCTTGCCTTGCAGGGATCTACCAGCACCCTATGCACATCAAAATAGTTTATACAAAGGGTGAGCACAAGCGCATCATGATGGGGCACAATGATCATGTTTAGGTTTATTGGGGGAAAGGATGTGGGGTCGTCTATCGAGCTTTATCTCTTCCTGGCTACCCCTTGCATGGATAGTGTTTACAGGCTTTGACAGTAGTTTGCTCTCAAAGCTTCTTGGCGGCATTTTGATTTATACTGATCGTCAAGCGGTCATTCCAGTATATAGTTTATGGTCGATCTGAGCTGGGACGGATCTTGAGGTATGCAGGCCTTGGATTCACAGTAACTATAGGTACAGATTCTTCCCGCGATTAACTTCCACGATATAACTTCTAAGTTTCCCCAGCTTTGTCAGTCTTTCCACTAGGAATTTAAGGCTTCGACACTTGTTTGGTGTCATGCTAGTGATCTACGTGATAATCACATCGTATGAGCGGGTTTCTCTAAGAGGTTAAGTCTGGTGTGAGCTATTTAAAAATATGGCTAAATCGCGAATGAGGGGTAACAACCTCTGGTAGTGTCTCACTTTGGTTCTTGCCACGACCTTTGCTTGGGCTAAAGAGACTGCTTCCCTACGGCTTCTTGCTGATAGTTTGCTTGCTATCATGATAGTCTGAGTCGCGACACGGATGTTGTCTTCCAACGCTGAATATCTATCTACCACTTTGTACAATTCTTCCATAAGTAGCCCGCGGGTCCTAGAGACAATGAATAGAAGAAAGGGTGATGTTGTGAAATATACAAAAAGTTCTAAGGACTGCGTCCATGTTGTAAACCTCTACCTTTGGATGGCTTGCTCAAACCTCTGGTGAGTCTGTATGGTTTCCTCCTCATACCTGTGATTTGCAAGAACTAATATTCCTCTTTGTCGGTACTGAACAAAGTGCGAGAAACGAATATAGTCTAAGCAGTTGAGCAATTTATCAAATTATGTGGGAGCTTGTGGAACTAGGCTAATGGAGCCTTGGAAGCTAGTTGAGAAGACTTTGCATAACAGGTGGTCGTTTCCGGCATTGAGTCATTGCTTGGTTGTAATGGAGCATGTGATCATAAGGGTTGTCAAAACCATCGAACATAGCGAAGGTTGGTTTGCATGACGAACCCTCGTGGTGGCTCGTACTCGAGGATGTGTTGCCCTAGGAGAGAAGAGAGCATGTCGTTGAGACTTGGTCGGCTAGCTGCGGTGGTATGTAGAGCGCAAATACAATCTCGAAGGAGGGTACATTGGGGGCATGACATCACTCCGTGTATTACATACGCTTTCGGGGCGATGTTGGTTAGTTCTGTGCTTGACCTATTTCTTTTCTCACTTAGCATAATGTGCCACCATTAGTAGCTAAATCTTTGATGATCACGGCGTCTTTAGCGAAATCGGGCTATGTATTTTGTTGGGAGAGGTTGGCGGCTGCGAGGATAACAGTATCGTGGGAGTATCTATGTTGTTAGGGACGATGGGCTCCTTTCCTTTATTGCGGGTGGTCGAGTGTTTTGCTTGGTTGCTATCTTACGCGTCTTTTTTTTCTAAGATCGCACCTTTTTCCTTTGGGCCCACAAGCGATCGTTTCCCAGCGATGTTGGTGCAATCCTCTGATTCCCTCATATGTCTTGCTTGCTCTTCTTGTTGCTTCTCCATGTCTTAACGCTAATGAAGAAATTGGTCTTCGACGACTAGATCCTTGGGTTCTTGGTCATTGCACCCGTGTTAGAGAAATCAAATGTGGGTATGGGAACGGTCGAA
Organism: Tetrastigma voinierianum; assembly: GCA_016808115.1. Lineage (NCBI taxonomy): Eukaryota > Viridiplantae > Streptophyta > Magnoliopsida > Vitales > Vitaceae > Tetrastigma > Tetrastigma voinierianum. The sequence continues at coordinate 2,267 of JAEQBH010009761.1, forward strand.
CTCTTTGGTAATTGAAGAATTTCTGATATAGCTGTCGAGACCAAGTCCTCGCAAGTCGTCGATGAGACTTTTTATTCGATTCCCACATACAGCGCTAATTGTAGGGTACCTAGTAAGCAACCTCCGGGGCATCAACAACATGATATAAACCTGCAAAAAAAAGGGTCCGGAGCGGTCTTTGGCATCTCCGATGATTAAGTCCAGGTGGAGAAGAGAATGAAGAGTTAACGCGGTTAGGTTATCCTACCTTTCCCTCGTGGGGACTCTTTATTTTAACCTGCGAATTTCTCCTTGATTATGGGAAATATAATCTTGTGATTTTGGTGATAAGATCTCTCTTTCCCTTATCAAGGACTAGTTTCTCCTTATTAAGGATTAATGCTAGGATTATCTTTTGAAATAAGACCAATATGTTTTTCTTTATCAAGTTATCCTTTGGGAAATAACCTTATTAGGGACCAATGCTTTTAGGCGTATGGGATTTGGACATGGGGGAGATCACGTGGATAAATGTCACGTAGTCGATCTCTTCCCTAATATAGTCATCCATAACACCCTTTCCATATGCGGTAGGGTGGCCGGTTGGGGGACTCGGGATCTCGGATGGGTTCTAAGACTGCACCGTTTTGTAGGTTCCCATGTGGTTTTAATATAGTGGGCCGTCTTGCGCCACTTCATGAGGTGGGCCAAGTGATGGGCCTGCTCAGGCGCTGGGCCTATTGAGTAGTAAGTCTGAACCCAAAGGCCACGGTATTCACAATGCCCCCCATTTTCTTGATTGAAGTTGGCACGATCGGGGAAAAAATGCGTGTTTGAGACCTAGTATGGAAAATTGTAGATTATTAATGTGCATATGTTCCAATGCATCAATGCCATGTGGTGTCCCGATGGTGCATTCCATCTCCGCATATATGGGGTTGAGCCTTAAAAGTCTGTGAGTTGCATGGATTTCTATATTACGGTTACCGCAAGCCTCTTTTCCTTACTGTGATTTCTTCCTCCACTTGCGTCTATAGGCCGACGAAGGTGGGGAATGATGAATACACAATTGAGCAGTAATTATAGCAGAACTTAGCACATTCAAGTCACACTTTGCCCACAGTTTGCATGAGGATAGGTACTTTTAATTGCTTTTGTGTTTTTTGGACTTGTGCAGGTCTTTCAGGTCTAATGCATAATTGTACAAAGATTTATGTCCGGGAAGCAAATATGGATCATTGAGGATGTTGGCAACCGATTGGTGAAGATTCAGGAACTGCAACAATGATGGAAAGGCACCAAGGGCAAGTGTCACCAGAGTACACCTTCGGCATGTACCATTTTACACAATGCGAAAAAGCGTGAGCAAAGTGTGCGGTACCTTCAACATGTATCGGTACACTTGTGCGAAAAAGTGACGTGGCAAAGTGTACGGTACCGCTGGGAGTGTACGGTACACTCATTGTGAACTCTGAGGTGGTAGGAATGGAGTCTTAATGCGAGGGCACACTTGTAAATCAACTTTTAATGCGGGATCACATTGGAGAGGGTATAAAGCTATACGACACAAGGAGAAAGGAATGACTTTTGATTCCGAGGGTTAGGTTTCATAGGAGGAGTTCTTTTCCATAGTTGGAGGTGAAGACTTGTTGATTAGGGTTGAAGACTTTATTTTTCTGGTTTTTCTGATTTCAAGCACATGTAATCTTTCAGTAGGAACTCATATTTCGTTTCCATTCTCAATATTCTGTATTCTTCATCCTTAGGTTTTGCAATTGAATTCTGATTTTCTCAAAGTTCTTTTTATGAATAAATTCTCTTCAATTATGATTGTCCTTATAAGTTCCATGGAGTTTTAAACTTCTATGCTGGGGTTCTACAGTGGAAACTCACCCTGATCAAGGTAAATTCCCTCAATTCCTCTTTTATGCCTCAATGGATTGTGTGATGCTATTAAAGCTTATTTGAAACTGTGTAAAACCTTAGTTAGGCATCCCTCTTACGTAGCGTGTGAATGAGAGATCCTCGGTACACGTTGTGCTTGATTACAAATGCAAGCTAAGAGTCTGAATTAATTGGGAACAAGTGCGTAACATCATTCAATCATCTTTCTTTTCAAAAGAGCATTTAAGGATAAATCTTCCATCGAAGACCATTTATCAATGGCTCCTAGATGAGACTGTAAATAAGAGGAATTAGAGTACATTGATCATAAGTGAGTGACCTAGGTCAATGATCATCTTTTCACATTTTAAAATATTAAATCAATCAATCATTCAATCAAACAACACAACCCCATAATTCTCTTTTAAATTACACTTTTTGTGGAGAATAGCTCCTACAGATCAACAAATATAGACCCCTCCCTGTGGAGATGACCTGTGGATTCCCACAGTATTACAATGCTAGACGACCTTAATTCTACGGCTTAGGAATGGGGTCGGCATACGAATAAGAGCGAAGCATTTTGGGCGCCGTTCTTAGGAGAGTGGCAACCAGCCTAGTTGATGCGAAGAAGCTAGGTATTTGCAGATTGCATTGCAAATCGGTCACGTTCTCACTTTTCGTTTTAATTTTGTTTGTAAGAAATCTCATTGGGTGTTTTCTTGGGCTGGGTAGGTTTAGTGCATGTCGGTTTGGGCTGCATAGCAGCAGCTCCGACTTGTAGGAGTGTACCGCCTAGAGAGGGTACAGAGGAGTCATAATAAGTCAAGTGTTTCAAGATAACATTTTACCTCAAATGGATCATCCCGGAAATCAGCAACATCTGTTTAATGAACATACTCAACGGATTCCTGTGAGCCCACAAGGACTCCATGAACCTCCACAACATGGAGATGATGTTACACTCCCAGTAGCACCAGTAATAGGAGGGGGAAATGGTAACTTTCAGCGAAATCAATATAGGGCTCCCATCGCTACACAATGTGGAAAGAACTCTCAGAGATCTTGCAACCTCAATGTTTCTGACAAACTCATGTATTCGTCTACCTGAAGAGGCCAATCAATTCCTCATGAAGTCGGAAATGATCCGTCTTTTACCTGTATATCACGGGGTCGAATCTGAGAACCCCTACTCATTCATGAGAGACTTCGAGGATGTTTGCAGTGCATTTCTCTCTACTGGTTCACCTCTCCACATAATCTGTTTGGTTTTATTTCCTTTTGCTCTAAAGGAGAAAGCCAAAATTTGGTTTTCATTCTCTTGCACCTAATTCAATTTTTACATGGAAAATATGCGAAATGAGTTCCCTCAACAAATTTTCCTCACCATGCATTACCAATGCTCTTACTCTATCTTGTTGATTCGAAATTTTTTAATCAGGGTGAACCTTTTCTTTGATGTGGGAGATACAAGGATCTCCTCCATGCTATCCCTCATCATGGATTGGATGTAGGACAAATATGTGCGTACTTTCATCAAGGACTATCCTTGAGATAATAAACAATACATCCAAATGATGAGTCTTGACCGAGAATTCTATGAAAGAGTGCTAGGAAGCGGTCGACTCTTTGACGCATAGCGAGAATGCTCGAACATGGGAGACTAACACCTCCATAGACAACAACTTCAAAGGGTGCATAGTCGCCTATAGGGAGAATCAAAAATATGAAAGAAAATGAGTGAATTGAAAGCGAAATTGCTAATTTAACAAGAGTTGGAGGCTATAGAAATGAAAAGGTGAGCAGGAGTGGCTGTTCCCTCAACGTACCCTCTATACCCATTGTACCCCGAGTGAGAGGCCATGTATGTATCACGATGACCCTACACACTCAACTATTAACTGTCAAACCTTCCTCAGTCGAGAGCAATTCGGATAGAGCAAGCTAATGCTCTTAACTACGAGAGCCTTTCAATTCCCGTTCTCTAAAACATATAATCTACGGATGGGGTAAGCATCTAATTTTAGTTGGAGAAATGAGGCCCACATGGCTTGCAAACAACCAAGGTCCCCATTACCAAAACCAAGGTTTTTCAAATTCAGTCCCTCGTTTAGAATCAAGGCCCCGTGGATTTCTATGAACTCTAATCAAGGTTTTCATCCCTTAGAATCAGGGAGTAAACCCACAGCCTTACCAACCTCCACATAAGAGAAGTTTAGAGGATATAGTAACACAGTTTGTACAAACCCAACAATCCACAAACACAATTTGACTGCTCTACGGGAATGATGTGAGATCTGATAACTAAGTGACCTCTTATATGGGTAATTTTCAGCGGAAAAGGCTCCCATCTCAACCCATCAAAACCCCTAAGGTCAAAATAGTGTGGGAGTTTCGAGGTCCAGAATGAGGTACTTTTGAACATTGTAAAAATTTGTTACTACTCTTTGAGACGGTAAGGTAGTTGACAAAACCATCCCTGACGATGAACCGTCGCGGAGTCTGAAATTAGATCGGTCGGAGATGATGAGGTCTCAGTCAAGCCCTTATGTCCTAGGACAAATGTTGTGATGGTGAGCGGAGGAAGATAAAGGTTACCCATATTCCTCGACTCCATATCCTCATGGCACAGGCTTAAAGTAAATAGCCGATGCGAGATCTATGAATTATTGACAAGTGAAGCGACATTCCACTTTTATTAGATGCTATCAAGCAAATTCCATCATACTAGAATTTAGAAGTATTTGTGCCTGGTAAAGGAAACTAGGTGTCGATAAGGAGGCATTCTGGCGAACAATCTACCTCAACGATTGAAACAACTTGCCCCCAAAATACAAAGATCCGGGAAGCCCTACTTATTTCTATAGTAGTAGGGAATTCAAGTTGGGACATGCTCTAGTGGATTTAGGGCGAGTGTTAATTTGTTTATAATACTTTCGGTATATATAGACCTAGGGTTAGGAGAATTAAGGCCAGCCAATATCACTCTCCGATTAAATACGACCGTGAATTAAATTCCTAGAGGGATAGTGAAGGATGTATTGGTACAAGTGGACAAGTTCTGTTCCTGTGGATTTTGTTGTGCTTTCGACACTCAGCTTTGCAAAAGTGAATCAAGGAACTCGGTTCGGTGATTCTTAGTAGACCATTCTTTAAGTAGCTACCAATGCCATTATACATTGTAGGGGAGGCCTAATGACACTATCTTTTGGGAACATATTTATTAATCTGAATATCTTTAATGTTATCGAGGAATGGGAGATGAAGATGAAGTGTGTGAAGTCGACATGGTTGATTCGTGATGCAAATACTTAGACAATGTCTTACATGATGACCCTCTTACGTCATGTTTAGTAAGCCCGGAGTTGGGATGAGAAGTGACCACATTAGAATCGGGTTTCTACACTCCATAATTGAACACAAAGTCTTTGGAAGTTAATGGGTGTAGGCCCCTAAATTTGAACCATTGCCACCAAATGAGGACAAGGCATTGCCTTCGAAGAGGCCACCTAAGCTTGAGTTAAGTATACCATCACACCTCAAATATGCCTTCTTCTTAGGGGCGGAAGAAACTTTAATTAATCATATCTTCTTCCTTAGAGATGAATCAAGAAAATCAACTTTTGGAGATGTTGAGAACCCACATAAGCGCTCTAGGATGGACAGTGCGGATATTAAAGGGATTAGCCCATTGATGCGCACATAGAATTCATTAGAGGATGTTACTTAAACCACTCTGGCGACCCACAGAGCGACTAAACCGATAATGAAAGAAGTAGTAAGAAGAGAGGAAGTCTTAAAACTCTTGGATGTAGGTGTTATTTACCCTATTGCGGACGGCAAGTGCTAGCCCAACTACAAGTAGTTCCTAAAATCTGGAGTCACTTTGTGGTGCCTTGATGAAAATAATGAGCTTATTCTGCTCGTGTACTTCGGGGTTGGAGGTGTGCATAGATTATAGGAAACTTAGCAGGGGACTAGGAAAGACCACTTTCCTCTTCCATTTGTTGATCAAATGTTAGAGGAGTGCGGGGCATGAATTTATTGTTTTCGGCGGTACTCGGGTTACTATCAAATTGAGATAGCTTTGGAAAATCAGAGAAACTACATTCACTGCTCCAGTTTGGTACTTTTGCCTTTAGGAAAATGCCCTTTAGTTATGTAATGCACCGAAACTTTCCAACGGTGCATGATGGGAATTTTGTTGACATGATAGAAATCGTGCAGGAAATCTTCATGGATGATTTCTCATTTTTACAGTGACTCTTACGAGGGTACATGCGGAAGATCTCACGTAAGGTTTTGGAGAGATGTCAAGAGAAAAACCTCGAGTTAAATTGGAAAAATTAACCATTTCCATGGTGACACAAAGGGATTGTAGGCCATATAGTGTCAAGCGATTGAAGTTGATAAGGCCAAAGTTGAGCTGATCTCCAATTTACCTACTCCTAAGTGTGTTAGAGACATCAGATCATTTTTGGGACATGCTGGAGTTTATAGGAGATTTATAAAAGATTTTAGCGCTATAGCTCGTCCCTTATGTACTTTACTTGCTAAAGATATCCCTTTTGCATGGTCACAGGCTTGTGAAGACGCTTTGTAAACGAAACTATGTTAGTGTCGCCCCTGTCATGGTACAATTGGAACCTTCCATTTGAAATCATGTGTGGCCTTTAATGATTATGCTATAGGGGGCTGTTTTAGGACAAAGGGAAGACAAGGCTTTTTGTGATCCATTATCTTGACCAGGTGCTGAACTCGCTCAAGCAAACTACACAACCACGGAAAAAGAGTTTTTAGCTGTCGTCTTTGCCCTAGAAAAGTTCAGGTCATACATTATAGGCTCTCCTGTGACCATTTTCACAGATCATGCAGCACTGAAGTACTTGCTCTCTAAGCAGGACACCAAGCCTCGGTTAACTAGGTGGATTCTACTATGTCAAGAGTTCAATCTGACCATTAAAGATAAAAAGGGGGTCGAGAATGTGGTAGTTGACCATTTATCTCGTTAGTTCGAGAATCGATTCTCGCGGCTGGCATACGTGGCGTAGCTCACGATGAAAGGCAACTTTTTGCTCTTGTTCATTGCCCATGGTATGCGACATTGTAAGCTTCACCTGATCCTTGGTCAAATTCCAACACAATGGACTTCTCAACATAAAAGAAATTTACTAGCAGATATTAAGAAATATGTGCTGACGATCCATATCTATTTAAATCTTTTGTCACAGATCAATTAATGAGAAGATGTGTGCCCAATGATAGACATATCGGGATCCTAACCCTTTATATTAGAAGCTTGTGGAGGGCATTTCTCTACCAAGAAAAGCAATGAGATAAGATTTTACAAGTACGGGTTTCTTTGGCCTACCTTATTTAAGATTGTTTTGAATTTTGCAAAGCATGTGCTTTCAGTGCGACAAATTGGAGGTCACAAAAACGAAACATGATGCCTCTTTACCCCATCTTAATCATTGGTACGGCTAGCTGGGAGTATAGACTTCGCGGGGCCTTTTCCCCCTTCTTGTGGAGTATCTTTACATTCTATTATGCATTGATTATGTGTCTAGAATGGGTTGAGGCTATTCGACGAGAACCCGATGACCATAAGGTTGTTTTGAAATTTATAAAGGACACGTTTTCTCATTTTGGAATACCTCGTGCAATTATTAGTGATGGTGGACTCCACTTTTATGTCGATCTTTTGAAAATCTTATTCAAAAAATATGGAGTCACCCATAAAGTTTCCAGCGACATACCACCCCTGCGGACCAATGGTCAAGCTGAACTAGCTAATAGGGAGATAAAACATATTTTGGAAAAACGGGTTTGCCCCAAATGTAAGGTGGTCCTCCGACTACTAATGCTCTTTGGGCCTACCGTACCGCCTTTAAAACTGTACTTGGTATGTCTCCCTATAGGCTAGTTTATGGAAAGGCTTGTCATCTACCAGTTGAAATGGAACAGGGCTTCTTGAATTTGTGAACCTTTAATTACGATCTAACTCAAGCGGGTGGCCGGCGCTTGTTGCGACTAAATGAGCTTGATGAATTGCGTGAGAGTCGTATAGCTCAGAATTTACAAGGACGGCTCAAGTTGTTCCATGATAAAATCTATTAACTCAGGAAAGCGTTTGAACCAAACCAAAAGTGCTGGCATGCACGACTCCAGGTTACTTATTTCCAAGAAAGCTTGACGTTGGGTGGCCATTCATCGTTAGGTGGTTTATCCATGCATGGCCAGTGGGGTCAAAATACGGATCTTGGAAGGTCCTTCAAAGTCAATGGTCAACACCTCAAGTGTTCCTCGGGCATTTCAATCTTCAAGAGCATGAGTGAGGATTTGGTAGTCCCAGCTCTGCCGAGGATTCCCATCTAAAGTAAATTCCTTCTCAACTTGTATATAGTTTTGATTTTGTTTTATTTTCGTTCTTGCATTTTATTTCTATTGTCTCTATTTCATTTTCTTTTCATTAAAACATAAAAAAATAAAAAAAAAAAAAATAAAAAAAAAAAAAAAACAGGGGACCTAATTTCTATGTTGCCTCCCATTCTGTTGTGGGGGTACCCTTAGTTTCTATGCAGTAGGAGCAATGCTTGTTTACATTGTGAGGTAGGCGTACAGCGGTTTGAACCTAACTATGCGCTTGTTACATGTTCGGTGTATGGTCAAAATTTTCAAATTATGGCTCTTTAGGTATAATACTTATTTGTGTGTACATAGCATGATCTATTACACCTCCACATCGTCTCATTGCATGTACACTTTAACAAGCATGCACAAAAATCTTTATATTCATCTTTTGGACTTTACCCTCTTGCGTTACACGCCCTTGTGCCCACAAACCATAGACCCTAATGTCATACTTTTATCTTGCACCTTGTGCTCCATTTGTGCATCGATTTGACATGTCATGTTAACTACATGCATCGTAGTCTTTGGGGAACATCTTGCATAACTAGAAAATGATTAGAGGCCATTATTTCTATGTACTGTGAGACTTCGTATTATCTCACCTTGCACCTATTTTGAGCTTTAAGTTGCCAAGTTAGTTCGAACCCTAAGAACCACGATCCCTTTGGAAACGATGGACCCTATGGAAAGATTGAAGTATCGAAAAAGGAATTCTGTTGACCGACTCATTGAATCTGATCGGTTTGGGTAGAATATGAGCAAAGAAAGGAACAGGCATGCGTGAAGCCGGGATGGAAGCGGAGTTGACAAAGACAAATTTTACATCGGCACCACTGTTCCCAATTTGCAAAAATACATAAGAAAAAAAAGAAAAAAAAAAAGGAACAGGTGTACCGGTACACCTTTAAAGTGTACCGGTACACCTTACGCAAAAAGGGATAGTAGCCAAAGTGTACCGGTACACCACTAACGTGTACTGGTACATCTTGAGCGGACGAGTTACAGAGGCAAGCGGTTTTAATCCATTTTCTTGCACCTTTTGGCATTCACAACCTCCTCTACTCTCTACAAAGCAAAACCCTAGCCCTTTTTGCCCTCTACCTGAGCAACCACAGTTTATGCCTTACTGCTGAGTTCCATCGCTCCAAGCCGGATTCTTTGCACTCATCGTCTGAGACGTGGTAAGCATCCTGTAATTCCTTGAGAGCATTTTTGTGCTATTCATTATTATACATGGACTTGTTTGGGTGGTTTTGGTTGGTGGTTTTCCTTACTTGGTGGTTTGGGGTTTCGGCTGATGATATGGGGAGGAAATTTCTGTCTGATCTGCACGGGACCAGCCCGGTACTTCTGGAGACAGGCTTTTGGGATATTGTTTTATATGCTTGGGCCATCTGGGGCATCATTGCCATTCTTGCCATATCTATGGCAAGATCCAAGAATACTGGAAAAGGAAGCGCTAGCTCCTGTATGGAGCGGGTCGTGAAGAAAGAAAATCGGACTCTACCGACGATGCAAGAAAGGCAAAGGGAAGCGAATGGGTGCGTCTTACGAAAGTGAGGAAGTATCAGAGTGATGATGATGAGATAGAGGCTATGTTTGTCAGGGCTCTGAGTGAGGAGTAGGAAAAATGGGCTGATCGATTGCGACGGGGATTTCCTTTGCGAGAGGGTGTGGTTGGAGACATTTTGTACTCTCATCCCATCAAGGGAGTTATTGAAACGAGAATATGCGGTTCGTATTGCACTGAGGTTCGAGGATATTTACCTGCGTAGTTGGGAATTTTATACCAATATGAAAGAAAATCAGCGGGTCGAGACCTTACTAGAGACCACGGTGATGGGTAAGCGATTCTGGATCACCGAGTTCGATAGCTCATTCATACGATATGTCCACCTGGCACCTCGGACCGACCTTACCCACTTAGGGCTATCACTGATTTTGATGCCCAACTGTTCGCTGAGGCTATGTGCACTCACCCGGTGACCATGAATGAGAAAGCATGCGTAAGAATTTGTACGGAAAGCTTAAAGCGGAATATGCATTGATGAATAAATTATTCATGATAGGAATCGGACCTAAGGGCAATGAAATCTCAATGGAAGAGAACAAATTCGGTTCTTATGAGGTTGCGGCCGGGAAACTTATCGATTATGCTTTAGTCATATGAGTTGTGTGATGAGGGATTTCTTGTAGTTCTCGCATGAAAGTAGACATATTCCATTCCCATCTCTTGTGACGAGTCTTGTGGAAGTTGCGGGAATGAGGGGAGCGTCTAAGGAAAAGAGGGTGCTTCCTAGGTTGGGGCCTATTACAAACAAAACGGAGGCCAAGCCGAGCCGCATCCTGAGACTGGCCTTCCACTGACCTCCGGTGGCTATTCCGGGGTCCCTTCATCTGACCTGGCACACATGAGCACATCCCCATTGAAGAGAATGGAGCGTAGCATAAAGATTGGTTCAAATGCATTTTAGGAAGCAGTAACCGACTGTGAGCTCTCTCGGCTCGAGAGTCATATTTTCCGAGAAGAACCTGCGTTGGCAGATGCCACTTCTCCTGACTTGGAGGGAGATTCAGAGGAGTTGGATGACTGCGTTGATGAGGACGCATTTTCTTCTGCAGATGATGAGGAGGACACTGTGTAGTTGTTTATTAAGCTAGAATAGGGTGGTATTGGCAATTGGGTAGCAGACCTCAGCCATGTCATTACAAACCTTTAAGACCTCTTTGATTCCAGTTGTGTTCGTTGTTTCTTTTGACTTTATGCATAGTGGTTATGTGTTTATGTTAAATGGTTGCTTCTATAATATCGATCATTTTAGTTCAATGTTTGCATGACCACCTTACTTTTCTTCAATTTCATGGTCCCTCATTTGAATAGCTGATCTTGTGTTAGTTTGTTGTTATGTGCATTGCTTAAAATTTGTGGTTAGTTACAAGTAGTCATCTTGGTGCATACTAAAGTAGGTGAAGTATTATGTTTTATATTTGCTATTTTGAGAGACTTGCAAGCTTACGCATGCGGCGCACTTATTGGAATTCATAACCGAGTGGGTATCTCTAGTCAAAATCTTGCTAGGGACCCCAGCAAGATGCGAGGTTAAGGGGTGTGATGACCACTGATTGAGCGGTAGTATAGAAGAACTTAGCACATTCAAGTCACACTTTGCCCACATTTTACATGAGGATAGGTACTTTTAATTGCTTTTGTGTTTTTTTGGACTTGTGCAGGTCTTTCAGGTCTAATGCATAATTGTACAAAGATTTATGTTCGGGAAGCAAATATGGATCATTGAGGATGTTGGCAGCCGCTTGGTGAAGTTCGGGAGCGCAACAATCTTTGGGAAGCACAGAGGCGAGAGTGTCTGGTACACCATCAACATAGAATACACACAGTACTAAAAGTGGCGATGGCAAAGTGTACGGTACACGCTTCCAACATGTACAGTACGTGCGAAAAAGTGGCTTGATGTGAAAGTGTCTTAGAATTTACACCACTAAAGTGTGCCGATTTTTACGTGAGAACTCACGAGGAATTAGTAGAATCGATCTTAATGCAAGGGCACACTTGTAAATCAACTTTTAATCTTAGGATCACATTGGAGAGGGGTATAAAGCTATCGACACAAGGAAGGTAGCTTTTGATTCAGGGTTAGGTTTTCATGGAGAAGGTTCTTTTCATAGTTGGAGGTGAAGACTTGTTGATTAGGGTTGAAGACTTTATTTTTTGGTTTTTCGATTTCAAGCACATGTAATCTTTCAGTAGGAACTCATATTTCGTTTCCATTCTCAATATTCTGTATTCTTCATCCTTAGGTTTTGCAATTGGTCGATTTTCTTAAAGTTCTTTTTTATGAATAAATTCTCTTGTTTATGATTGTCCTTATAAGTTCCATGAGTTTTAAACTTCTATCTTTGGGGTTCTATGGTGAAATCACCACTGATCAGGTAAAATTCCCTCAATTCCTCTTTTATACATCAATGGATTGTGTGATGCTATTCGCATTGAAGCGTGTAAAACCTTAGTTGGGCATCCTCTTGACAACAACGTGTGAATGAAGATCCTCGTTGCACGTTATTGCTTGATTACAAATGCAAGCTAAGAGTGCAGCAGTGTGAGTGAGACAAGTGCGTAACATCATTAAATCCATCTTTCTTTTCAAGAGCATTTAAGAATAAATCTTCCATCAGAACCATTTATCAATGGCTCCTAGATGAGACTGTAAAATAAGAGGTGGGAATTACGTGATCATAAGTGAGTGGAAACCTAAGAATCCCAACAATCATCTTTCTATTTTAAAATATTAAAATCAATCAATCATTCAATCAAATAACACAACCCCATAATTCTCTTTTAAATTACACTTTTTGTGGAGAATAGCTCCTACGGATCAACAAATCTAGACCACTCCATGTGGAGATGACGCAATGAATTCCCACATTTATTACAATCTTCAGACAGCCTTAATTCCTACGGCTTGGGAATAGAATTCAGCATCTTGAATAAGAGCAGACGGGGAAGTTATGGAGGAGGCTTTCAAAGATCTCTATAGGTTGTCGTCGTTAATGGATAGTGTGTTTGAAGGCAGCGTCTCTGTTGACCTATCGAGTGCGGGGATGGGAAGCCAATTCGCATGCTCCTTCAGTTCTCTTCTCCGCCTTTTTATAGCAATCGTCGGAGGCGATGGGCACACACCTTATTTGGACCCTTACTGCAAGTTTATATCACGTCGTTGATGCCCAGGAGGTCAAATGATCCAGGTACAGACACATGACTAACAGTCCTGAAATTAATTAACAAATGATTCTTAGGGTTTATCACCAACTTTCTTTTTTATGTACAGGTGTCATCTTCCTATTCGTTCTATGCCTTAGGTGTTAGTGGGATCATGGAGCGATTGTTCTTTTTGTCTTGGACGTGTGTCAAGATCACTTGGCTAAGGAATAAATTGTCCACGTGTTTGATGTCGTTTGGAGGCACGTGATTCTGTTATCGTTTCCAAGGCTCGAGGATGACACGTTTCAGTGGGCGTGATGAACACTAGGAGTAACTACGCCCGATATGTGTCTAGGTGTAGTAGACCTCATTTTGATGGGGCCAGGACATTTCAAGTCAATTCGACCCGTTTGAGACACCTTTTTATTATGGGCGAGTGCACGATATTGTCAGAAAAGTAATTCCTCCTGATAAATGTGAGTCCTTTCTATTGTCTCATCGGTGTGGTGTGCCGCCATTGTGTCTTACTGACTACTGCGGATACTCAAGCCTTGGCGTCGCAATGTCGATTAGAAAGACTGGTCTTTAAATAAAGCCCTTTCACGTTTCACTTCTCTCTTTAAATAGGGTTTACCAATGCTCAATTGTTATCATTAGACTCTTTCTATGCCTTTCGGTGGGTGGATTTCTTCTTTCCTCTAGGTTTTCCTGCTGTTACCTTTGCTCGAGAGGAAATGGGCGAAGGACTCATTGTCGACCACTGCTCGAAGGGCAATCAAGAGAGAATGAAGTAATGGCTTCTCAAGGGGAGTCTTCTGCTATTAAGAGGAAATTTAAGCTTCTTGATAGGACAACCAATCTGTGAAAGTCAAAGCCCAAGTCGGGACAAGAAGGAACCTCATTAATGAAAGATGAAAGTGGTTACAAACATCTCTAGGAAGAGCCATTGATTGAAGAAGATGTGCCTTTGATGCGTCACGAAAAAAAGGAGGGTTTAGCTTGTGGAGGCTGGCGGTATGGTTGCTAACCAAGTCTACTAAGATTGTTGGGTCATCAAATTCACTGGAGGTTATGTTATCTTATTTGAAGTTGACTGCGATGAGCGTGTGTCGAAGCAAGAAGGATGAACTCGAGCTTTGAGAGGGCCTACACGTGACCAGCATGACGAGTTCAAGCCTTGTCGAGACTCGATTCAGTGGTAGGTACAACCATGGCTATTAAACTGTATTGTGATGTTGTAGGTACTATTTATTTAATTTTTTTTTGTTGATATCTGATATTATGAGCAAGGGGTATATTTTTCAAGTTGAATCGTCATTTTGGGCGAATGGAGGCGAAGTTCAAGGAACATGTTGTCGTGCGGGATTTATCTAGATTCATGTATACATGGTTTAAAGAGAGTCTGACTCATGTTCCTAAGGCTGGGCGAGCTTAATGGGGCGCTAGCGTAACACAGGCGCCCCACAATCGTAATTGGGGTTACAGGCTAAGCCCGTTGTCGGAAATGGAAAGATGCATCAGAACAAGTTTCTTGAAAAAGACATACTTGACACAATTGATCGACTAGGCGGAGGGTTGACTAAAAGGAAGGAGTTCAAGGATGAGTGGTCAAACCCGGAGAGGAAATGAGTGATTGTTACTTGGAACAAGTGGAGGATCAAAATAAGGAGTCATTCGAGAAGGCTTACAAGGGCAAAGAGAGAGGTATGGGGGGCTATGAGAGGCTATACATCGGGTGTAAGGAAGAAGGGTATGAGGAGGGCTACTACCCGTCGGGCGTGCCAACATAGAGTACCCGAGGTTGGGGTTGAGGATGCGATGTTGGCCAGAAGGTGAAGTTACTGAGTTGAAGAGGCAGGATTATAGCACCTAAGTAATTTTAAAAGGATAAAAATAATTCCTATTAAATTAAAAAGAGAATGGCATAAAGGGTAATTCTCCTATATGAAACCTTAGGTATAAATAGAAAAGAAATAATAAAATATTTTATTATTCATTGGATCCTTCGTTTCTCTCTACCTGTAGTTTCTCTTGGTCGTAGAACTCCATATTCATTGGATCCTTTGTTTCTCTCTATGTAGTCTCTCTTGGTCGTAGAGGAACTCATAAGTTAGAGTTTGAAGAAAGCTTTTCAGAGTAAGATTTTCCTACATCTTACTACAATGAATTGAATATATATATATATATATATATATATATATATATATATATATATATATATATATATATATATATATATATATATATATATATTATTTTGTTCTTTAAGAGTGGTTTTCTTGTTCATAGAATCGAAAAACCTAGGATGTCAGATCTAGGGTTGAAGAAGTAATTCGAAAGGTAAGATATTTTCCTTATTTATTTTCTATAATTCTTTGGTATAGCTTGTCTAATTTTTACATAGTTTAGGTCAATTATGAAGAAATGTATTTAGAATTTCACTATCTTTCTTTTAAAATAAATAAAATACTAATTGGTGGTGTCAGTGAATTGTTTTCGAGAATGAGAATAAAATAAATAAATAAATAAAGGTGTGGTAAGGGACCACCTTATGCTTTAGTTTGTGAAAAAAATAATAATAGGGACCACCATATAATGGGAGTATAGAAAAACAAGAAGAAAAAAAAATATATATATATATAGTAGGGGTTCACATACTTGAGATCTTAAATCAATACAAGAAAAAAGAAGTGAGAATTGTAGGAATGAAACATGTATGTGACGAAGTAAGTTGAAAAGTTAATGAGGAATCTTGTCATGGTTTTGGTTGGAAGAATTTAAAAGACAAAATGAACATTTATTAAAGCCAAAAAGTGACATATTGTTACGGTTAATATCATTTAATATTAAAAGAAATTAGGTTGAAGTCTTTCACAAAATAGTGATAAGTGAATTAATAAAGAATATAAATTAAATAAATAAATATTTGAAATCATATTTAGAGAGAATTTAATTTTATAGAAGTTTGAAACTTATGAATTAAATTATTAATAGTTAGGATGTTTAAAAATATTATTAAGTTAATAGTGACATTATGACATTGTTAAGAATTCTCAAACTGTGTTTTAGAATAGAATAATTAATGATGATAGCTTTGTATTATATAGGGTGAAATATTCTTTGAAGTTATTACGATTAGCTATTTCAAGGCTTTAGAGTACTCCTTTGAGATAAGGAATATTAATACAACTTTTACCAAAAAATATTTTATAATTTTGTGTAAGATTATCTATATAGTTTTTTTTCTAAAAATATATTTATTTGGTTTAATGTAATTTGGATGGTTGCTTTATTCCTTGATTGTTCTTGGATCAAAAAGGGATTTTCGTGAAAGTATTTTGAGATTTGTTTTGTTTATGAAAAAAAAAGTGGAGATATGATGTTTTGTGATTAAAATTTTTGAATGAAATATTTGACTCTGGTTAGTTCGGCCTTGTTAACAAGAATAATAGTTCACACTATTCAACCTTTGTCAACAGGAATAATAGTTGACCTTTACATTCCTTGGTGGCGAATGTAATTAATTTGAACCTCGGTCTCTAAGGGTTTCGGTTAGAAGTTACAGTACTAGTAGTGTTTGATTAAATCGCATAAAGGAACAATTTGTGGCTAGCCACCTATTGAAAGTCACATGGTTGGGCACCATTTGATATTTGATATTGAAAAGAAAAATATATTTGAAATGTATTTGATTTTGGACTTTGATATGAAGATGTTTGAATCGAAAGTTGATATGAAATTGTTTGGATCATTTGATGAAATTGACTTGAAATGGATTAGAAAATTTTTGAAGGAAAATTTCGAATGTTCCAACTAGTATTTCTTATTGGGCTTTAAGCTTACTCTCATTTGTTGACATGTTTTCAAGTACTTTTGTTTTGCGATGAGTGGTGTAGATTGGGATTTCTCATCATTAGGATTTGATTAAAAGTTTTATGTTGGACTTTGTTGAATTAATAAGTTAATGTTTATATGGATAATTGAGAAAGTTACATAGATAATTACATTCATTTTTCTTAGTTCGAAGTTGGAATTTGAGAGATTCTAAATAGCTCTATTTGAGATTGTATTTGATATTTGGAGATTTATAAATAATTTATTATCGATATGAAATTTTGAATTTGGAGATTTTATAAATTTAGAAAGTTGCACATTACTCTAAACAGGTGTTTGGTAATTGGACACGATCCAGTTACAAGAAATGAAGGTTTGTGTTGTTTCGCACTTCAAGCCTTTAGGCTTAGGGTGTGAAATGGCAATCATGGCCCTAGACCGGGTTTGAGGGCGTGACATACAGTTAGTAGAATCAGTGAACTTTTTCTCTTCTTTTATTGAAGGTCAAGCTACTATAATGTTTTTTGTTTCATTTTGAACAATCTTTTAGTAATGTAATGTTGATGCGTTTGGTTGGGCTCTTAGGAAACCTTTTCTCCCTTTGATCTTAAACAACTGATACGTGGTCTAATTAATATAATATACGTCGGGTAACTTGTCTCACGGAGAATAGGGCTCGTAATAATCAAAGACGATGTTCAGTATTGAAATAAAACGGGCATATTTAGTACAGCAGAGATAAACGGGCATATAGCCTCGATAATCAATCCTATGGGATTCTCTCTTGTCTACATGGTTGTCGACTTTGTAGTCTTTGATAACATTTTAAGTCATTCCACATCTCTCGAACACACGACTGACACATGCTTGGGAAACCGCAAGGGTGTCTTTTATGTGAGGCCAACATTCCTTCTCTTTGCTTGAACAAATAAAACCCAGAATCGACACCTATAGCCAGTGTCTCTCTTTCACACTCTCTTTTTCTCCACATGAGCAAATGCCATTCAAGTAGACCATTTGGTCTTATCAGCAATGTTGGTCTAAGGCCTTGTTTGGCCTTGCATTTTTGGTTAGTTTTCCCATTTTTGCTCAAAAGCCCTTAATTTCTCTTCATTTGCATTTCAAATTATCTCATTATTCTATTTTGGCATATAAACTTCTTGTCTTATGCCCTTTGGGTCATTATTTTACAATTTACCCTTTTACCCTTGATTCACGTTTAATTTCGAGTTGTTATCATTTTCACATAACGGTATAAATTCGAAAAACCAAATTTGCGAGATATTATACCACAAACTTGTTATAAAGCGATTAGGGTATGTTAGTATTACATTATGTGTCTAAGTGTTGACGTGTCGAGAGAAAGTCAAAGGCCGAACACCCGAGGTGCCATCGGGCTTGTTGGATCCATTCAATTCCACAATGGAAATGGGATAATATAGCTATGGATTTTGTATCTGGCCTCCCCCTTATGAAGAGGAAGCATGATGCTATTTGGGTGATAATTGATAGACTCACAAAGTCGGTCCATTTTGTACCAGATGGACTATATGGATTGACTAGTTGAGCTATATGTGGATGAGATTGTCAGATTGCATGGTGTTCCATTGTCTATTGTGTCAGATCGAGACCTAAGATTTACATCAAGATTCTAGAATGAGTTACAGTCTAACCTTTGACTTTTTAAATCTGTATTTCGATGTGACTTTT
This sequence comes from Tetrastigma voinierianum, assembly GCA_016808115.1. Classification (NCBI taxonomy): domain Eukaryota; kingdom Viridiplantae; phylum Streptophyta; class Magnoliopsida; order Vitales; family Vitaceae; genus Tetrastigma; species Tetrastigma voinierianum. The sequence continues at coordinate 20,805 of JAEQBH010009761.1, forward strand.
CACTAGTAACCTGGAACAGATCCGAGAGGTTGATTCAAGTGCTCGAAAGATATGCTTTAGGGGATGTGTAATGGGAATTCTTTGGAAGTTGAGATAGGTATGTTAGTTGATGGAATTTTCCTATAACAGAGTTATCAATCAAGCATTGGCATGACACCATATGAGGCTGCGGCGGAGATGTAGAACTCTTGTATGTTGAGCAGGAGTGAATGAAGCGAGAAAGTGATTGGTCGGACATAGTAAAAGATACAAAGAAGGTTCAGTTATTCGATAAAGGTTAAAATTTGCTAGTGATTGACATAAAATCATATGTTGAATTTAGAAAGGAAAGGACATTGAATATGAAGTGGGTGATAAAGTGTTCTAAAATTATCCCCATGGAGGAAAGTGCTAAGATTTGGGAAGAAATGAAAGATGAGTCCAAGGTTCTTTGGCCCATGGGGTTTTGAGAGAGCCGATCCGAGTGGCATATTGTTTTGCTCCCTCTAGAGGATTAGCGGAATTGCCATAGTGTATTTCATGTGTCTATGCTGTATGGAATACAAATCAAATGAATCGCATATCCCGCCCGTGCAAGAGGTGCAAGTGCATCAAGATTATTCCTATGATGAGGAGCCAAAAGCTATATTAGCTCGAGAAGTGAAACAGTTGCGAAATAAGTAGGTACCATTGGTAAAATTGCTTTGGCAACACCATGGTATGGAAGAAGCAACATGGGAATCAGAAGCGACAATGAGGACTCAGTACCCACATCTTTTTTATTCAGGTATGAGTTTCGAGGACGAAATTATTTTAAGAGGGGGAGAATTGTAACATCCCAAATTACCTAATAGTTTCATGACTGTTAAAGTAAAATGGAAGTCAAATTGTGTTTTTTGAAAATTTCCAGGTTAAGTGTGAAAAAGGATATAATCATAATTTTTAAAGAAGTACCAAGGATAAGTGGTAAAGTATCAACTTAAGGACTCAAAGAACATTAAGCTAGAAGATTGTATGCTATTGTAGGAATTTTGATAATTAGATGTGCAAATGAAATAACCATGGAGGACTAAAATGCAAAAGATGGAAAATTAAGGCTAAATGTCTTTGCCAAACATATGCTATAACATATATATATATATATATATATATATATATATATATATATATATATATATATATAGATAGATAGAATAGAAAAAATTCAATTATTTGAGATTAAATTGATTATAAAAAATAGAATTTTGTTACCATGCTTGAGAACCTTAATTTTTTTTTTTTTATGTTATGTGAACCTTAATTAATACTATTAATTTTCCTCCTATTATGCAAATATAAAAAGTAATCCAAATTTTGAATGTGTATATAAAATAGTTTTAGCTAATAAACATCAATTATTTACCTAATTTTTACTTCTCATAAAAAAACCTCCTCTAGGTTTGTGATTTCAAACAATTATTTATATTAAAATAATTAATTAATTTAGAATAACTGATATGGTATTTAACTTTTATTTATTTATCAATAAAAGTCTAATTTAGATAAATTGATTATACAAAATATAAAAATAGGCTTACACATTTGTTTCTCAATGACACTTAAAAGTTAATGGAACCAGTTCATTTTTATTTTCAAGGGTTTAAGTGTGATGAGACTTTTATAAAAAATAAAAATCTTCATTTATCCACAAAAAGAGCCTCTTCAATTTTAGATAAATTATTTGTACTAGGCATTACCATTACATTTCTTCTGCCTAGCAAATATCTAGTACACAAGTGTTCTTCGAGAGACCGATTTCCTGATAACAAACAAAATCTATTTTCCATCAATATTTCCTTGATTTTTTTTTCCCATAAACATGAGAAAAAAATAATAGAAACTCTGCATGGTACTGGTCACAAAAACAAACCTAAATTCTTTGGCTGATGCAACTGAAAGTGATCCCATTTTTAAGTTTCCAGAAATCAAAACATGCATTAAAAAATTGTGCACTGGATCTCTAAGACATAATTGATTGTGTTGATTTTCTGAAATGGCAAATGGAAAATTGAAAGAAATGAACAGCTTTGAAGAAAACTCTGTAATCAAGACAATTATTCCAATTCTGCCCAGTTCTTAGGCATGTTGGAATTTAAGGCTATGTTTAGTTCTTGGAAAATATATCCGAAAAAGAAAATTAAAGGAAAAATGGAAAGAAAAAGAAAAAAGCCAAAATATGAATATAAAAAAAAAAATATATATATATATATATATATATATATATATATATATATATATATATATAACTATATACTATATATATATATATATATATAATTGATAGGAGTTAGAAAAAATAAGGCTCCTGGAGATACAATCGGGCCCGAAGAGCCGGCCCAACGAAGCATTGAGGCAGATCGGCGTGAACGAGGAGAGACATGCCCATTGGAGGCGTTGGCGCTTTGCGCCGGCATTCCAACCTTTGGTGCCCGGCCCGAATAAGAGACTAGCAGATTGACCCAAAGACCAATTATGGGAAGTCTCCGCAGTGCGAGAAAATAGAATAGTCCACCCCAATAATATATTATTCCCTTGATCAGTAGATCTCACCAATAAGGAAAGAAAGACAATATTAGATCAGCATCAAATCGGATCCCCCAATAAGGAAGGAAGATTATCCCAAGTAAACTGCTCTTTCTATATCCATTACCAAATCCGATATCGATAATAACAAGAAATACCCCATCCAATGAAACCAATTAATCACCCGTCAGGTTGAGCATCTACTATAAATACAGGCCACCCCCGCCCGGGGTAGAAAATGCGCCAAAAAAGCACCGCCAATACTAAGCGGTCTAAGCGGTCTCTCTTTTCCCTCGAGAAAGCCGGCTTAGGCATCGGAGGAAAAGCCGCAGGCGAAGCCTAGCGCATTGCTTCGTTCTTGTTTTTGTAGAGGAGCGATACCTTCAAACCCTTCGCAAATCAGCCTTGCAGCGATCCTACTTAAGTCCGGGAGATCTAGCATCCCATTGTCCAGCCCACCAGTAGCCTTGATCCGATCCAACGAAGCCCACACGCTCCAGCCCAGTTCCAGTTGAAAAAGGCATCATCAGTTGGCGCTTGTGTGTGAACAGCAGTTCCTTTATAAATATAACTGATTTCTTAGTTACTGATGGTATCAACACGGAACACAAGCAGGAGCAACATTAATCCTCGAGATTAAGATCCATAGGACAAACGCAGACAACCGACCTCCCGGCGTGTTAGAAACAATGCAGGCCAACGCGGATGAGGTGGAAGCACTCCGCCTCACCAATCAACGTCTAACAGAAGAGTTAGAACAACTCACCAGACAAATCCGGCGACCCCGGGAGGCGCGACAAACTCAGGAAGGTCATGACATTCCTCCCCATGAAGGACAACACAATATCGGTACTCCTAAAGGCTTGAGGCGGGCGGGGAATCCGGTGGGGCAGGGGCGCGGAGCCACATCTGAATCACTGGAAGGCAGTAGCCCTTGAGCACGTCGGGAACGGAGTGCCATCCTCGTAAGGAAGCGGGAACAATCATGGGAACGAGAGGTTCAAGGCCTCCCGGCAAAACTCGGCCGTGTGAAGGAGGTGGTGAAAGGGCGTGCTCGACACTATGGTTACCTTGGTACAACAAGCGAGTCACCCTACACAGCTAAGGTACTCCGCTTCCCCCTTCCGGCCCAGGTCGGGATACCACGGGTGGAAGCGTTCGATGGTGCTAAGTCCGTCGATCATCTCAACACTTACAAAAATCAAATGGAGCTTCATGGGTATCAAGATCCAGTGCGATGCAGAGCTTTCGCTATCACCTTGAAAGGCCCAGCCTTGGCATGGTTCAATAGACTCCCACTGTCATCAATCTCCTCATTCAGGGAGTTATCCATTGCATTCGTCTCTCACTTCATTGGGGCCACGGAGGCGTGCGAGAAAGCCAAGTTATCATCTGCGACTATCAAGGGCTCGCCTGAAAGTCTAAAGTCTTATGTCGATTCAATGCGAGTCTCTAAGGTGATATACGACAAGAAATTTAGATCCTTTGCGGTCATGGCGGCAAGGGATTCAGTCGAAAGATTTAATGTTTTCCATCTCCAAAAATCCCCAAACAAGCATGGTAAGTGCTGTAAGCGGAAAATATATTAACGGTGAAGGCCCTCTCATATCAAAGAGCTCATCCATTCACAAAGAAAAGTAGATTGAGACAAGCAGCAAGGGCGAAGCCCTAAGAGACAAAGCGACGAAGGATCTCCGAAAAAATGGAGAGCGATCCAAAAAGGCGTGGAAACCTCGAAATCGTGCGAGTCCGCCATGTCCCGAAGGCGGCGACCTTGCACTGGCCCCAGCGTTTCCGCGCCGCGCGATCAGGTGTCACCGGGTTACGCGAGATGCGAAGCGAGCAATTCACGAGGTGGCCAACGGAAATGAGTCGGGCCCTACAGCGAGGGCGGCTCAGTAATGCGAGTTCCATAGGGACTACGGACACGCGCGGACGGCGCATACGGCTCAAGGAAATGAAATTGCCCGATGCGGCGCGGATACCTCTGAGGCTTTATATCCCCAAAAATCATATCCAGAATCAAGCTCATGGCGGTTCCGACCAATGACCAGCCTGTGAGCAGCCATTTCAGCACCCGGTAATCCACAGGTGAAATCCAGGTAATCTCGGGGAGGATTCGCGGGAGGAGGAATCGACTCAGCTCGGAAGGCCCGTCGTAGCATTAGATCAACGGAGATAGCACAAATTCAAGCGGTGTCGACTACGGCGGCGGCCGTCCATCACGTTCTCGACTCAAATCTAGAGGATGCTGACACCTCCTTGGCTGACCCAGCGGTAGTTCGCACAGTTGTGGCCAATAAAACGGTCCATCGGGTCCTAGTCGACAACGGGAGTTCGTGGAAATATCATCTTCGCGTCGACCTTTGATAAAATGGGCATCGGAAGGGAAAAACTAGAACCCGTCAACACACCTCTACGGGGGTTCTCCGGGGAAAGAGTATTACCTCTAGGCCACAATTGGGCCTCACATTGGGAGTCTGCCCAGCGCGACTAAACCAAGATTCCCTGCGTCGTAGACGCCCCGTCTGCTTATAACATGTTGTTGGGCAGACCCTCTCTCAATGCAATAAAAGCCATCCCTTCCGCATATCACATGATGATCAAATTCCCTACCATAAACGGGGTAGGAATGGTTCGAGGAGACCAGCGAGTGGCTAGGGAATGCTATTCAGCATCCATGAAACAAAAAACGGTCGACAACATATACGTGGAGCGAGCTGGGCATAACATGACAGGTACTACGCTCGACTGAGCCCTCGGCGGAACGATGTGTTGGATGGCTGACCTTCAGATATCTTGCCTATATGGCTCCTAAACTAAGCGAAGACTCAAGCCGCCTTATCCATTTTTTAAGACAAGCGAGCGTCTTGTAGGCAGGCAGGACATGGGAGGAATTGATCCTGACGGTAATCACCCATAGGTTGAACATCAGCCCGTCCTTTAAGCCAATCAAACAAAAAGGAAGCTTCGCGCCCGAGAAGAAGCGAAAAGCCATCGAAGAGTCAACAACTCCTATAGGCAGAAGCGTCGAGTAGAATACCTGAATGGCTAGCCAATATGGTACTCGTCCAGGCAAGCGGCAGAGTGGCGACTGCGTCGACTTCCTTGACATCAATAAAGCGTGCGAAAAAGGGCCCGGTTCCTACCAGGTGGTCGACCTCATCGTAGATGCAAGTAGACCGCGAACTCCTGAAACTTTATGGATGCCTTCTCAGGCTACAACTTCGTCGGTATGGACAATTGATCAAGAGAAAGGCGTCGTTAAATCACGGCTATCGGGGAACTTTATTGCTATCGTGTGATCTTAGATTCGGGCTCAAAAATCACGAGCTACATATCGAGAGGTTGGTGAATCGGATGTTTCGAACCGAGTTAGGCTAACTGAGTGGCCTGCATAGATGACATCTTTGGTAAAATACACCTCGCTAGGCTCCATAGACCATCTGTCAGGCGTTCGGATCTTGAGAAACTTCTGACATGGCCGGAGCCCGACTAAGTGTGCCTTCGGGTATCAGCCGGAAATTCTGGGTTTCATAGTCAACCAGAGTGAAGCAAATCGGACAAGATAGAAGCTGTGCTCGACGTGCCTTCGCCATCAAGCATAAAGGAAGTTCAGCGCTTGACGGGAAGGATTGCGCCTTAAGCCGATTCGTATCGAGCAAGTGATAAATGCCAGCCTTTCTTCCAAGTCTGAAGAAGGCCTTTCAATAAGTCTGAGGTGCGAGGAAGCATTCTCGACTTTGGCTATATCGAGCTCCCTCCCATCCTAGTGAGTCCTGCGAAGGGGAACTCCTCGCCTATCACATTGATATCGAGACTTCTCAGCAGTGTCGTCGAGACAAGAGCGAGTACAACATCCAGTTTACTATTGCAGTCAAGCTTTGAGAGGTGCAGAGGAAAGGTACCCAAAGATGGAAAAACTAATTTTGGCCTTGGTAACCGCAGCTCGAAAACTCCGCCCTTATTTCCCAGCTCACACCATAGAAGTTCCAACGGAATTCCCAATGAAGCAAGTGTTACATAAACCAGAAGTCTCGGAGAGGCGAGTAAAAATTAGACCATAGAGCTGAAAGCGGGTCGACATCGAGATACAATGAAAATTTGCAATAAAGGGCGGTGCTCGCCGACCGTCTTGGAATTCACCTCGGTGGAACACACTTTCGAGCAGCTCGAGCAATGAATGACCTCCCCTTATGGAAACTCTCTATAGATGGAGCCTCAAATGCGCGAGGGGAGCGGAGCGAGGCCCTAATCATAACCTCTCAGGAAGGAATGGGCATTAGTAAGCGCTCAAATTCGGATTCAGGGCCTCGACAACAGGTGGTATGTGGCGAGTCTGCGGGCCTCTGACCTTGCTCATTCATAGGAAATTGACCGGTTTGGAGTGCACGCGACTCCCGGCTGGTGGTAGGCAAATAGAAGACACCTCACGAGGGCTAAAGTGGAAGGATGATCCTATATCTCAAGGTCTGGGTTTATTAAAAAATTCATGCGGAGTTCGGGTCAGACATGTCCACTGGGGCGAGGAGGAGACTCAGGCGGAGTGCCTTGGCAAAGTTAATATGACCTCTGGGAGGACCTCGATGAGTCGACTTTTTGTCGAATACACAGCGAGGAGCCCTCTGTCGATCTACATGACGTGGGGGTTGCCAGTTAGTCAGAGCCCGAGTTGGATGGACCCTGAAGTAAGGGTTATATAATGAATAGGACGTCTGCGACGACCGAAAGAAGCGGCTAAAATAAGGTCAGTGCACCCGGGTTCACTAATCATGAAGCCTACAAGCGAGGTTTTCTTCACTCCTATCATAAGTGCATCAGCGGAAAAACATCGAATACGTCTTGAGAGGTACGAGGGTATATCGCGGAAATCATATCAGACTCGAACGGGAAAGGTCTTGGGACAAGGATACTGCGGCTTACAATACTCAAAGGCCTTAACCGACCTAAGTTAAGAAATGCAAGATCTGCCAGGAACACGCCAAGATCTCACGCCTCAGTAATTGCTGACACCAATCCACGAGGCTGGCCTTCCAACAATGGGGTTTAGACATGCGGGACCTGCGCCCCTTAGGAAGGCGATTGTAAGTTTATCATCGTCGCGATGGATTACTTCACCAAGTGGGTTGGCGAGGCCATTAGCCACGATCACGAGAGCAGAAGATGCGCGATTTTGTGTGGCGAGCTATCATATGCGAGGTTGGTATCCCAAGAGCCACGGTGTCGGATAGCGGAAAACAATTTGACAAGCATAAATTCGAGAGATTTCTAATACGAGCTCGGAATTAAATTGTGTGATCTAGGCACATCCACACGGTCCCAACAGGACGGGACGAAGTCACCATCAGAACCCTTAAGGCCGATTTGAAGACCAAATTGGAAGATTTTAAGGGAAAGTGGGTAGAGTACCAGTGCTATGGGCTTAAGGACAACACGAAGTCAAGCAGAAACCCATTTGCTAGCCCGGCGCGGAAGCGTGGCCACATCGAGGTCGGATTAAAGTCCCCAAGGATCAAATTAGCAACAGTGGAGCATAATATGTGAGGCTCTCGATCTGAATTTGGACCTCTTAGATGAAGCGTGAAGCGGGTTCTAAAGCGTCTGACTACCAAAGGAAGGCAGTACTACAACGGAAAGTGGACCGAAACTTATATGTAGGGTGATTTGGTCTAAAAAATTTCTTGCCCGGCAAGGAAGAATCGGCCGCCAGTGGGCCCCGAGGCCCCTATATCATATCTCGAGTCGTGGACCGGGCAATTGTGAACTCTAAATGAGAGGAAAATTTCTGACATGCGGAATGCGAGAACATCTTAAGCGTTTTATCGGTAAGCCTTGGTTTGTAATCTTAAATGGAGATTTGTCGATTTCGGTTAGCGATTCAAGCATTGCGGCTATTTTGTTAGGCGTCTAAACAACTCATACATACAATGCTCAGAAAGATTACATGCAATAGAAAGACAACTCATAGACATAAAAGGAAAAGCCTCTCTTTATTCCAATCAGATTACAATCAATTACAATAAGTGGTGTTATTGATTACATCTTGGAAGCTTTTCGATGCGACGGTTCCTAAAAAAAAAAAAAAAAATGGAAAGAGAATTGAAAGGTGGAAAGAGGAAAGAAGGATGGAAGAGTTTGTGCGAAAAAACAAAAAAGGGAGAATGAGATGTGGAAAAAAGATGAAAAAGAAGGAGAAAGGAGAAAGGAGAAAGGAAGAGAGAAAGAAGGAAGCAATGAGAAAATGGAGAAGGCGACGCAAAGAAATGCACCGCGGGTCCCGGATGCGTCCCTAGAGACGAAGCTAGGGAATAACATGACTCCCATAAAGGGGAGACTAGGAAAACACAAGCTCCACAAGCGAGAAGTCAACAAAACTAAGCTGGAATCTTGGTGGATCCCCGAGAGGCGACCAGACTGGCCAACTGTCTTGCCCAGTTTGGTGTGCACAGAAGAAGCGGGAATATACAAGTATAAACTCCATAGCAATATAGCCGCCATTCATAAGAAGGCCAAAAGCACTCAAAAAGTCCACCCGAGCGTTCCAAATTCTCATAAAATCAGCATTATTAAAAGTTAGCACCTTTCAAGAAAATCGAAGTCGAGTGGTCGCATCTGGCAGCTCACTGGCAAATTGCGTCTACTGCTGCACGCGATCCACGCTACGGTGAATCAGCTCAGACTCGTCGCCACTTTCGACTTCCCCATCGCCACTCGACTACGTATCTCAGCCGCCGCCCGCCAGCCACGGCGCCGGAGCCTAGCGACTCCACTTTGCGAGTTGATACGCTCTGCGGTCACGCCGCGAAGTCGAGATCGGCTCAGGCTACATCACAACTCGGCTACATCGCCACTCGATCCGCCGAGCCGGCTCGCTGGCCCGAGTTCGTCTACTCGCCGCAGTCCGCTTCACGAGGAGTCAGATCAGCTCAGGCTACATCGCCACTCGGTTACATCGCCACTCGGCCACAGCTTGACCCAACATCACTTTGGCGAGTTCGTCTACTGTGCACGAGTCACGCTACGCGAAATTGGTCGGCTCGGGCTACATCGCCACTTTCGGCTACATCGCCCTTTCATTTCTGACTCCGGGCCCAACGGCTCACTTTGGTGGTGTACCTGCGCATAGGTCCCGCTTGTGGCCCACGGGGAGTCGGATGGCTGAGCCACCGCCCGACCGGCTACATCGCCACTCGGCCGGCGCCGGAGCCCGGTAGCTCACTTTGTGAGTTCGTCTGCAGGTCACGCTACCGAGGGTCGAGATCGGCAAGTCCATCGCCGCTCGGCCACATCGCCATCGGCCACGGCGCCGGGACCCGGCGGCTCGTGACCAGGTTCGTCTACTTTGCACCGAGTCACGCCCCTACACACGAAGTCGAGATGACTCATGCTACATCGCCACTCGGCTACATAGCCACTCGGCCACAGCGCCTAGAGCCTAGCAGCTCACTTTAGTGAGTTAAGACCACCACTGCGCAATCCACGTATCTAAGTCGAGGTCATTTCGGTACACATCGCCACTCGACATGGCGCGGGCAGTAATCACTTTGATGAGTTCGTCTGTGCACGCGAATCACGCTGCACGAGGAGTCAAATCAGCGCTCGGGCTACATCGCCGCCGGCTATCACCACTCGGCTACATCGCCGCACCGGCCGCGCTGGGCAGCGGTTCCCACGCGGCGAGCTCAGCCGGTTCACGTTGATGAGCTGCGCCTGGCGGTTCACGTTGGCGAGCTCGCCTGGTAGTTTGCGTTGGCGAGTTCCTATAGGCGAGCTGCTTCCGGAGTTCCGCGAGCTCTTCCCGGCGGTTCACATTGGCGAGCTGCGCGGTTCGCAGTGGCGAGCTCGCACCGGCGTTTCGGTGACTACCCGGTGATTCCGCGTTAGCGAGTTCACATAGACGAGCTCTTCCCAGCAGTTCACATAAACGAGCTCTTCCCATCCGTTCACATTGACGAGCTCACGCGGCGGTTCCGTTGGCGAGCTCTGCAACCAGTTCGCGTGGCGAGCTACGCGTGATCCCGTTGGCGAAACTCTTCCAGTTCACATAAGCGAGCTCCGCCTAGCGGTTCCGCGTTGGCGAGCTACGCCCGGCGATTCACGTTGACTAACTACGCGGCGGTTCCGTTTAGCGAGTTCGCATAGGCGAGCACTTCCGCAGTTCCATAGGCGAGCTCTTCCCGGTTCCACGTTAGTGACTGCGCGGCGGTTCCGTGATAGGCTCTTCCCGGCGATTCACAATTGGCGAGCTCTTCCCGGCTGATTCCTGGCGACGAGCTCGCCCCCTCATTTCGCATTGGCCGAGCTCAGCGATTCTACCGCGGTATCGGCGCAAGGAATCATTCGACTTCGAGCGAGTCGACTGACCGAACACGCGGCTTCGCGTGTGAAACTCAATGATTCTACCGCAGGCCATGCAACCTAGGAGTCATTTCAACTAAGGCAAATCGATAGCAGACACGACCGCGTGGCGAGCTCAACGATTCTACGAACCCACTTGCGGCTTTAGGAGCCGGTGACTCAACCGGTAAATCGGCCCAGCCCGAACTGTATTCGCGAACTCGGCGATTCTACACGGGCCATGCGGCCTAGAGTGTCTTCGGGCGCAATTCGGACCATGCGGACTGAAATCGATTCAAATTAGAAGAGCGTCAGAGCACAGAGTAGAGGCGACAGAAATGAGGTGCGAAAATGAGTATTCATCGGGGCAGTACGTATTTTTAGGGCCCGGGCTGACAACAAAAAAAAAAAAAAAAAAGTATAAAAGCCGACATTGGGCAGGCGAAGACTAGGCATCGAAGGGGCGACGGTGAAGAAGGGAGTGGGCCTCGAGCGGGGTGCGGCTCTCGGGATAATCGGCGAGAGGAAGGGGACCCTCATCCTCCTCGATCCTTTAGGAAGGTCAAGTTAAAGTCGGCTGTGAGCGATACTTGATATAACTGGCGAGCCACCTAGAAACCCATTGATTCGAAGCCTCGGCTCAGGTCTTCCCAATAACCGTCTTCTTTGAAGCCACTAAAGTTATTTGCTGATGGAGATCCCCACGCAACCCACGACACTCCTCATTCAGGCGTTAAGCGTGTATGTTAGCCTCTCAGCCAGGCCTCATCCAAAAGCGTCGTCTTATCCATGAGATGATCTTGATCGCCTGTGACTCTTCCTTAGACTCTTAAAGCTATCCTTGGGACGTGAGGCTTCGTCCTAACCATCTGAAGTTCATGCGGCGGGTGCGGCCGATCCACACATCTCGACAGTCGTCTGCTTGTGACCCTCGAATCATGGGACAGCCGAGCTTCGCGCCGGTCGCTCTCAAGCTATTGAGGGCCTGCGTCTTCCCTACCCCTCGGCGGGCACGAGTCGAGTGGTATGTTTCATATCGGACTTGAGCTTCCACGGCTACGGGTCATACGTTGCACTGGCCTCATAACCCGGCTCGCTCAGATGTGAGGAAGCCACCTCGCCTTATAAGCCGGGTCGCTTTGTGACCTTCGTTTATTTTAGCCTTTTCGGCCAAACCCTTCAAATGAGTAGCCACACACATCCGACATAAGTCGGCATCAACGTAAGCTCGAAGCTCATCTCAAAATGGAGTCAAATCGACAAGGTGCGGGAACATACGGTGACCACGGAGAGATAGGGCGGCTTCATCGGCGGGCGTATGGCCAGGCCTCTTAGATTAGAGATCATAAGAATAGGCGAGTTGCTTTGCCACGAGCTGAGCATTGTGAAGTAAAGAATCCCGTCTCCGCCCACTTGGGCTAGGATCTTTCCTCGCCTCTTCCTCCCTTCGAGAAGACTGACTTAACCTTCTCCGTTGGCGGGTTCAGTGGTAATGGGTGTGTCCTTGGCAATTTCAGCGCCCGCTTGGGGATCCTCTGCCTCTGGACCACGAATGGATCGCGAGCTCAAAACTATAGGAGCCATAATCGTGCATGGATATGAGAGGGCGGGGAAGATGAAGATGCCCCCCCGACTTGGGCTGGCCAAAGCCGCTATCTTTCGACGAGTGCGAGGTTTTTCGTTTCCTACTCCGGGGCTTTGAGACACCACCTCAATGGAGCCATGGTTCCCTCACAGTGGGTTTAAGCGGCCAGAGGAGCCCAACGGGAAAACATAGTGGAAGGAGGTGAGAGGCCTCGAGGCGGCCCGGTCGAGTGGACTTCGAACTCAATGGGTAGGAACATCAGAGCTTGATCAACTCGTAAGGACTGAGAAGGACTTCATTAGCCTTGGCCTTCTGGCGTTATCTTCAATCTTGAGATCAATTCGAGCACTGAGAAGCATGTAGGCGATCTGGGGTTAGAGATGCCCCCGGTGACCACACACAAGTTATAACCAAAAGCAGGCAGCCTCCACGAAGATTCTCGGGGGGTAGTCAGTACCGGAACTCCAGTGTCGATCTTTGTAGAAGGATCATACTTGATTCTTTGCCTTCTTGAAAATAAGCGTCCCTTCCACCGGCCTATGGGAGGAGGAAGATCGGAAATCACAGGAGCGCCGGGCGCTAGAAAATAAAGAAAGCCCTTGGATGTCTCCTTCGGGCTAAAATGGTAAAGCGAAGGCTATCTTTGGGAACAAATTTGTCCCTAAAGAAAACCAACGAGACTAGCAAAATACCCCAGCAGTTGGCGCGAGTTGAGCGGGACACACATTGAAATCTTTGCAAAACCCTTTTTTATGAAGGAATTGAGAGCGAACCGTTATCGAAGGTACTTCGAAGAAACACACCATCCTAGGCACGGAGACCACATAGGATCAAACATCGGGGGACCACACCGAGCCTTGAGGGGCGATGCGCTGGCAAAAATGGCTATGAAGGGCCGGACCTTTGCTAGGTCCACAGGTTAAAGCATCTTGAGCAGCGGATCGGATATTGACCCCGGGGTATTTAATCGAGGCTCACTTTCCCTTGCCCTTGTCAGGGAAGAGGGGCACCTCGAGAGCATCTCGAGCATTGACCCAAGCGGTTGGAGACACCACGGTTCGTCTAGAACCTTAATATTTGAAGAATCACCATCGATACACACAAGAAGAAGAAACGACCCGGACCCATAATGAGGATGGATAATGAAAACAAAATTCAGCCAACCCAAACAACTTGTCTTGTGCGAGGATGAAAACAAGAAAGCAAGATGCGGTGAACCCGGAAGACAGGAAAGGCTACGCGCAAAAGAAACGGACAAAAACTAAGAAGAAGTCGAACTCGCTAAAGGCAAAGAAAGGTCCGGAGCGGTGGCACGGGACGGAGGATGTCGCGAAAGAAGCGAAAGGAAACTAAAGGAATAGGAGAAATGGCGTGGAAACCGAAGAGTCATCATTATCCGCAAAGGCGAATGTGACGACGAGCTAACTAATCGATACAGTAGACGCGTGGAAGTTGCACCCAAAGCGAACGTTACAACCCGCCCCTTGCATTACACCGTACATAGAGTGGGGGCAGCGATAGGGTTCGAAAAATAAGGCTCACGGGCCCGCTGCGGGTTGAAGAGGTCGTGATAGACGTGAGGTCGTCATTTAAACCCCGAGGAAGACATGCCCATTGGAGCATTTAGGCCTTTACTGTGACATTCAAGCCTTTGGTGCTAGCCCGAGGAATAAGGACTGACGGGTTATTGAGACCAATTGTAAGTCTCACAGTGCAGAAAATAGAATAGTCCTGACAATATGTTATTTCGCAAGTCGACGAATCTCACCAATAGGAAGAAAGATATTAGATCAACATCAAATCGGATCCCGATAAGGAGGAAGATTATCCCAAAAGTAAAGCTTTGCTCTTTCTATATCCATTACCAAATCCGATATCGATAATAACGAGAAATACCCCATCAATGGGAACAAATCTAATCACCATCCAGCGGTTGAACATCTGCCTAAATACAAGGCCACCCATCGGTGAAGATGCGTAAAACACGGCAATACTAAGCATTCTGATCTCTCTTCCTGGAAAGAATATGACATGGGCGACACGAGCGAGACCTATGACCCACTGATTATGTTTTTGCGGAAACGATACCTTCAAACCGTCGCCATCGGCCTTGCGGCAATCCTACTTGGTCAAGGCGATCCGGCGTCCATTGCCCGACCACGGTGTGATCAGGTCCAACGAAGCCCACACGCTCGGCCCAATTCCAGGTTGAAAAATCATCAATAATTATTCATGAAAAAAACTTAAAAAAGAAAATATCAAAGGAATCTATTTTTATGGATTTTTCGCTTTCCATGACTTAAATTTTTTTTCTTATTTCATATTTCATAAGGGTATAAAATATAAAAAATACATATACATGATTGAGAAACAAATATTACAAAATATAGTGCAAATCAACTCTTCTTTCCCTTACCCACTTATTTCCTCATCAATTTTAAGGAAAGTAGTAGGAAAATATTCATATTTTCCATATCATGAAACTTTTGAAGATGTGATCAAACTTTTCTTTTTGTTTTGAAGAAAAATAATTTCATTGAGTCAAACTAGAACATAGAATAAAAATTACTAAAAACCATAAAGGATGAAACAACATTCAGGTTAATAGCATAATTACTTGACTCAAGCCTATAAATATGATAGTTGATCCTACACATTTGATATTACTATTGTGACTAGAATACATCTGACTCCATTTCTACAGCATATTGATGACCATTGATTTGATTTATTGTTTCTGATGATATTTACTTTGCTCGTCTGAATCGTCTAAACACAAATAAACACCACATCACGGCTGGCAGAACTTGCTCTCATTAATAGGCAAACTGTATGCCTGAGGGACGACAATCACACATGCACCAAGCGATGACTAAATCTAAAAACAAATAAACTAAGTTCATGTAGATAACCACTTTATTGAAATAAAAGATGGAAAAGAGAGAGTATAAGGGTTTAACAAGAACAAAAATCACCCTCCTTAAAAAAGAGCTGTGAAAAGTTTGAAGAAAAAGAAGCTAGGGTTTAGAAAAGTTAAGTCCATGAAAGGGATGTCATCAAACTTAGAATGATTTTCACAACATTTTTTCTTTTCCCTGTGCTTTAGGAACTAAAAAGTAAGAGAGGAAAAATGGAACCCAAAAGTACTAAGGAAGAAAATATAAAGAAAAAATGGAAGAAAAATTTGAAGAAATATAAAAAATAGTTTAAATTAAATGTCAAATTCTATATGTTTGTTCAAACTCATTTCATTTGTTTACTTTATTATATAAGAACTAAGAAATTTGAAACATGTAATATTTTTTGAAAGACACTTTGATTATATTTGATTTTTTCATTTATATCTTCCACAGTAGAAACTAAACATACATGAAAAATCATTTTGTTAAACCTTTATTTTCTTGTAGTACTTATTTACGAGTTCCAAATCGGATCCTAAAGTTGTTGCGAGGAAAATCTGCTAATACTTGGCCAGTGAATGCCCAACTTGAGGCGTACCATTCTCAATCTCTTCTACTCTCAACATCAGTTTGCCTTCTCATTTCTGGCAATTGGTATAAATATATTCACCGGAAGTGCAAGAGTAGGAAGCCATTAGTCCGGAAGCAAATCGATTTTGTAAATTATGTAGGCCATCTCCACCTACAAAAAGACCAAATTCACAATTCTGGACCTTTCGCCATAACAGCTGATGAGTTGGTCACCGTGTTTATCGTTAATGACGAATTATGATTTGAAATTATAAATATTTTAGGAGCTTGATTTGAAAGGATTTTGTAACATCACTGGTGGTGAAGGGGTGAGGGCCGAAGGCCCAAGGCCCGAGAGGCTGTACCATCTTGTGGGGGTGCGTGGGACAACACCTGCAGGATGTAGACTAGGCTCCATTGAAGCAACCTAGTTTGATCTAGGGTTTTACCGGAGGTGCAACACTCGTCTTGTGGCGTCAGTGGGCAACACCTCACCACAATATAGACTCGACCTGATTAGTGACTTGGGTTGATCTAGGAGTTTATATATACATATATATATATATATATATATATATATATATATATATATATATAGGTGATTAATAGAACAATGTAAATATATATTATTGTTATTATTTTCTTGTTTATTCTCTTTCTATTTCTTTGTTTATTTTGTGATTTATAATCCTCCTCATTGCAAACACTTGGGATGGTAATCATAAGAGGCTGTTAAAGAATTAATGATTCACCACCAACGACAAGGTTTCGCTTTCCGCCAAAATTCTCTGCCACTTAGATCATAGGCTATAACAATGCCGCATTCCTCCTCATGGATTTTGGCTGCAGCTGCAGCTAAAGGTAATAGTTGGATCCAGCTGGGATCAAGATTTGTATGCTGGGGAAAGATAGCAATTGGGAGAAATTGGTAAAAACCTAAAGAATGAAGCAATATCTAGGTTAATGGTATAATAATCCCGGTATAAAGCTCTGGTACGATATCTAGTGACTAGAATATCGATGTACAACTCTAGTTCTTCAACGTCTTTTGATGACCATAATTTGATCCTTCAGTCAGTCAAATCCATTTGTTTATCTGAATCGCTTCACACAAATAAAACATTGCAAGAAGACGACGAAAAACACCATGTGTGTGGCGAAGACAAACCAAACACTACAATAAGGCGTCGACAACCACGAAAAACAAGAAAATACCTAAATATTTGTGGAATAATATAGAGATAGATTGAAAAAAGAGGGTGTAGATGGATGATTTTTTAAAAGTCCAAATGACGAAATGTATTCTTGCCTAAGGAGGATGGTGGCTACGATTTAGAATAGGACAAATGGCCAGTAAAGAGAGCAAAAGGCGACACGTTTCTTATCTCACATCTTAGGGTAAAATCAAGATCGTGAATAAATAATTAGAGAGCCGTGATGATCGAATTGTGCTAGTTGTGATAACCTGGACTCATCAGTCATCACCATGTTAAGTCAAATTTGTACAATTTCTTTAAACAATGTGACGCTTTTATTGTGTATTTTATTATTTTTTTCACAAGGCGAGGATGAGGGGCGAGCACATGAAAATTTTTCCATATGTCGAGAGGATCTGGTCGAGTGTCGGTGTGTCATGTCAATATAAGATTATTTAGTATTCACTAACCCAAAATGACATTAACAGATTCAAACATGACCCAATCAATATTTAGGTAAAATAATATTAATTATAATTAACTCATCAATATTTAACACAAATAACTTATTAAATGTGTTAATCTATATTAAATGTGTTATACGGATTGGCACGAATATAACTTTTTTATTAAACAAATTATACAAGTCAACATAAATTTGACTCAAACATAATCATACTCAACTCAAACCCACAAAAAATGTGCCATGTTAAATGGGACATCAAAATTTGCGAGGCCTCGTCTAGGAGCCAAATAACATTAGCAAAAGGCTATACCATAAAAATTATGAGTAATATGCACTATTAGGCTATAACCCTCATTTTATTATTTTCAAAACTTATACAACATACATCCTAAAATAAAATTGGCTCTCCTGATTGCAGGTATGAATGTATCATCGGTTCCAGGATATTTGAGTTACAATTATGATAAAAAAAAAAAGTGAAGGAACTACTAATATCATGTCATTGAAGCTGTAGACCTTACTTTAATTTTTTAAAAGTTTGAACTGTGTATGGGCATCTTCATAATCTCCAAGAATACCGGTGCAGCACTGGTTGTCCACTTCCATAAAGTAAAGATATAGTAAAAGATGTTCACTATGGTCTAACAAATAATTCTCATGGGAAAGTATGTTTTGTGTTATCACGTAAATTAGGAAAACAATAATCAAAATGGGAAAATTAACTAACATCTGTTCATTCGTAAAATATTTTAGAAGTTAAAATGTTATTTATATATCCTTCTCTAAGTTTTTATTTAAGGCTAATTATTATAATATCTAAATTACTAATTTAGGTAGTGTTTAGATTAATTAAGATAATACCTTAGTAGAAATTTTAGAATAAAATTCTATTTGTATAAAAATTGATATTTTTGGAGATGAGTGGAGATCATTAACAGCTGATTAGCACAGTTTCTCATTATTTTAAATGGAACATCAAAACCTTAGCTTTCTAATTTGATTCTCTAGTCCTAAGGGATCAAACAATTTAAACTATATTTTATACATTTATTAATTTCTCCAAACGACTTATTCCAAGTGGGAACATTTCTAGTACTTACAGCTTGTAGTTTTTGCGAAAAGAAAATCATATTGAAATAAATTATGATGATGAAAATACATATACCAAATTGCTAAAAATCATAGAAAATGAAAAACGATGTCGGGTTAATAGCATGTCATCATTTCAAAACTTAAAATTTTGATAATACTCTTGCGATTAGGAGAATACATATGACTATAGTTTTGTAGCATCTTAATGACAATATGATTTGTTGTCTCTATTTGATTGAATATCATATTTTGCTCACATGGTGCTCCCACATAAATAATCGTCGTATGACGACGAAAAACAAAGCATCGTGCAAGACGATGATAGAAAACCCAAACCTTTATAACAAACGAGTGAAATCACAAAAAACAGAATAAAATAATGAGCCGCCGGGAATAACGTTTTAGTAACAAGATGGCCAATTCGCGAAAACAGAATAAAAACGGTGCTACTTGATTTAAAGATGAAAACTCGACAAATTTGAAGACTCGACATATATTGCTTTTGTTCTAGCATATCAAATGATCGATATTTTTCTTTGTCACAGTTTGAAAAAAAACTAAATTGGACTTCAAATCAGTGATGTACATAGTGTGTTGAGATCAAGTAGAGGAGCATGGAAGAGATGAAACCAGATCTTGGAAGCTTCTGGAATTTTTCATTGAGCAACAAAAACAAAAATATTTATATTGAAATCAGTCGGTTAAGAAGAATTTCAGTACTTTAGATTATGCCATAAGTCTCAGTAGGCTGACAACAGGTGAGGGAGAGCTGGGACTTGAGCATGATGTTCTAGGCTCACTTGAGCTTATCACCTGATGAAGTGTGTACAACATAATAATATGAGGAAGCAGACATGTCTTGAGCAGCACTGTCACATGCTTCAACATCACTCGTGCCCATATGCTTATCAAAATTGTTGCCGATAGAAATGGTAAGTGTAACGAAACGTAACTATGGGGTATGGCCACACTCAACAACGGTCAAACTATGCAACCATATAATGTAATGAGAGCTGCCACTCTCTAGTCAAGCCTGTGGTCTTTGTTCAAAGTCTTCTTCTTGTGGTTGCCACGACTAGCATCATATATAGCCTATACAGCTTGCATGAGTGAAAAATATTATTATCTTCTATAAATATAGGCTGACCTCTGCACTTTCATTTTTTCTAACATTTACCTGACTTAAAAAAAAAAAAACATTTACTTAACTTTCTTTTTCTAACATTCTCTTATATTTTGAAATATTAAAATTAGCATTTCATTATCGAACATAAAAACTAACCTTTAAGTTTATTATGTTATATTGTCCTCATTGGGAATCGAATTAAGGACTCCTTCCCTCCCTATGCCCTTACCTTTTCAAACATTAGGGCTCTATTACATAGACTGAGTATGATGGACTATTACGTGCCATATTAAATTCATATATTATTTATAAAAATACATTTTATTTAAATGTTAGGAGAAAATTAATCTTTAAATAAATATAATTATCCTATCTACCTCACATTTAAAAAAATCAATATTTTAATTTATCAATATTTGTATAACTTTTTAATAAATTTATAAAAAATAAAATTAGTATGATAGATAATTTTTTTACATTTATTTAAAAAATAATAATAATACTATGAAAAATTCATCCTCAAATTCTATATATTATCTATAAAAATATATATATTTTGAAAATAAAATTTAAATAAGAATTTGAAAATACGCATGGAAGAGGTTAGTTTTTTCATCATTTTCTATAATTTAAGTGGTTAATTTAACCATTTTAAAAATAAGGTAAATGTAAAAGTGCAAGTCACTTTTCATGTTTTTCTATAATATAAAGGGTTGAATTTGTCATTTAGAAGTATAATGGTAAATGTCTGGGTTTAGTTTAAACATTTTAAAGTGTAAGACGTAAATGTCAAAAAGTGTGAAAGTGAAAAGGGTTGAGAATCACTTTTTACAATTAAAGGTTGTAAATCTTAATGATTCAACCCGGGTTGGTTTGGCTTTGTGTGTTTTACGCGTAGTTAATTGGTTCAAGTCCTTTGGGATTATGAGAGTTTTCTTAGTTGTTGTGGTAGCCTAGACACTCACAATTTTCTAATAAATAATTAAAGTGTAAAACAATTTATGATAAGTAAGATATTTTATCGGATTCGTTTCTTCGTGGGTTTTACATTTGGCTTTTTAGATGACAAAGTTTTGATTCAGCAGAGTCCTCTCAAATCAAGCATCAATATGCTACAAATATGGAATTTTAGAGTATTCTAGGCATTTTGGATTGCAAATGTATGGGCTGCCAGATGATTATTTTTATTTAACATAGATCTTTGCGTCTGTGCTCTAAAGTTGCATCACTTTTAATTCAAATGTTTCTTTGAATGTATTTCTTGAATCAATAAATTTATCTGTTAAAAAAGTAAAAATCATTTATAACATAAACCTTAATGGTTAACTTATGTTGATTTGTGACCCAAATTTGGTTTTAGGGTTATATTTGACCCAAGGCTGTGATGGGAACTTTTGAAAAGAAAATTGAAAAAAAGAAAGATCTATTGTGTGGTAGCGGAGGCTAGGCCATTAAGATCGCTCTAAATGCATGAAAAACCCACCTATTCACATATGGGAGAATGAGAAAGTTGATAAAGAAAAGTTTTTGCCTAGAGACTATAACCTGACTTTTGCCAAAAACGCGTCAAAGTTATTAAACAAGTCTAGCGTGTGGAGTGAAGGACTATGTTTAAGTTCCTACAATTTAGTTGCTTTAATCAGCAATGAGATCGAGAACTTGGTGTTGTCAAGGTTCCACTGAGAAGGATTGAATAGGTTGATTCAATATGGGATGAATATTTTATTTACTATGGTAGAGGCAATTCAACAAGCTCCCATTTGAAAAGGTGGGTGTTCTTAGTTCTTCTAGGCACCACCCACCTCGCCAACTTTGTCCACTTCTAGAAACTACTTTTCACTCAACAAATCCCTCATACAACGAGTTCCTATCATGCTTCTCCTTATTTGTCTAATCTCAATCCTACATACAAGACACTACTCACATTCTCCTTAATACATTTCTACTTCACTAATTTTAATTCCCCACCACAAATTCTCTATTATATCCACCTCCAAGTAAATCATTGCCTCCAACACATATTCTCAGAAACAATAATACCTGTACGTTCACTAATAAGACCCACTTCATCTTCACCACAAAAACAAAAAAAACCTCAAATCCTATGCGAACCAAGAGGAGAAATGTGCAACAGATGTCAACAACTCGGCCATACCTCTATTGTGTATTAAGTTTATTGGTCTTATTAGTGATGATCCTCTATATTTGAAGAAGCGACCTCGAAGATGATGGTGATAATGATGAATCAGATTGATATTTGCCAAAGTCAGTGAACATGATTCACAGAGACGGGTTGTGATTTATTAAGAGAAGGCAGTTAGAAAGAGCAAAAGCCCTTGTGATCAAACCTTTTTTGGTGAAAAGAAAGATGAGGATGGAGAAAGTGCATTAATTATGAGCTTTAGACCAGATCACCATTCCTTATCGATTTCCTATCCCAAGGATTGATGATGTGATTTGATATGTTTATCGGGTCCAAAATTTTCACCAAACTTGATGCCGTGGTGGTTATCGCCAAATACATCCTTAAAGAAGGTGACGAGAATGCAAAATAGCATTCAAGACATGGAGGTTTAGGAATGGCTGGTGCTGTCATTTAGTTGTTAAATGCCTATGTTCATGCCTCACGAAACTAGGTTTCCTGGCCCTTTCCTTAGTCGAGTTAGTTATTGTTTATTTTATGACATTTAATATTTAGTCACAGTGGCGTGACATCTTTTGCATCTTTCAACGGTGTTTAAGGTGCTTGATGATATGCTCTTTTATGTGAATTTAAAGAAGTGTACCCACTTTCTCTCAAACAAGGTTGTCTTCTTAGGGGGTTATATTAAGTGAATAAAGGCATTGGTGAATGATTCTAAGGTAAAACAATTTCATAATGGCCTACACCTACTTTTCGAGATGTAAGGATTTTTGTGGATTGGCATCTTTCTCTATCGGCCGAATTTGTGTGTTCTTGCCAAGTCTTATGGATTGTTTAAAGCATGAGAAATTTATGTGGACCGAAGAAGCAAATAAGTGTTTTAATACTCTTAAAGTGAAGTTGTGTCATCTAAGTTCCTTCACATTCAGTTTGACAAACCATTTGAGATTGGTTGTGACGCTTCCGTTATTGGCATCGGTGCTATTTTGTCTCAAGATGGTAGTCCAATTAGTTCTGAGTGAGAAGAATTCTAATGCTAGAAAAAATGAGCATTCCGCCCATAGGCTGGGTTGAGGATTGCTCTTGTTCAAGCATTAAAACAGTGGCATACTTACCTTGTTCATCGTCCATTTGGTATCAACACTGGATAATCACCTTTTACAATACTTGCATACTTCGGCTAAGGTGATCAGATGCATGACCACTGGATTGCTCTCTATCCTTAATACCTTTTCAATCAGGCAAGAGTAGGAAGCTGGTTGTAGATGCACAAAGTACACGGGCTCATTTACTTGTCACCATACAAAATGAGTGCTTGGCTTTTGATTATGTCAAAGATCTTTACGGGGAAGATGAGCCAAACATAATTGATTGATTGATGTTAATTTTCTGAAGTGACAAGTAGAAGAATTAGAGGGAGTGGGGAAAAAAAAACTTGCAGACCAAAGAAAATTATACCAACCATATTTGAATTTAGACATTGAGCAGAGGAAAATCTGTTTGAACAGGTTGTGGTAGTGAAGCTTTAGTTTATTACCATTATTCAATCTTTGCTCAACAAGTTTGTATTCTCATTTCCAATTAATTGTAGGGCTTATCCTGGGGTAAGGACATGACCCTCCAAAATTTCTAAAACTTTAGAAATAATTTGAATTTAGACTTAAGGTGTTTTTTGAAAAGACACCTTTACTTTTTAAATCTACATCCTATGTGGAAAAAAAACTACACTAAAGATGAGATTATTTTTCAAACCATGCTTTTATTAGATTTATTTTTAATTTTTATATTAATTTTCTAAAACTCCTTGGATGAAAATCTTTTAATTTTCTACGCCAAACGTAATTGATTGATGTTAATTTTTATGAGTGACAAGTAGAAAAATTTTCAAAAACCATCATTTTCACGAGGAAAGTGTGTTTACAAATAATGCAATTTTGGTTGAGTTGCGCGCATATTTTTAGAAAAGAATTCAGTTCAATAGTTTGAAGTACTAGCTCTGAGGAATCTTGGGTCCCTACCTTAATCGGATCTTGATTACCAAAATCTTTTTTTTTTTTACTCTAGATTTGTCTTGTCTGGGATTTTTAAAACTTCCAAACTTGAAATAACATTATTTGTTAACCTTTCCCTTTCTTGATTATCATGAATATAATAATAGTGGAGTTGAATGAAAAAATTATTCCCATATATTATCACGTTCATCCTAAAAATCCTAGCTACTTTCTTGATACATTGATCTCTTGCCCCTTTGTTATTTTCTGAAATTTAAAACTACAGACCATGATCGGTGCAGGAACTGACACCACTTCTACTACCCTTATATGGCTCATATCTGCATTGTTGAATAATAGACATGTTATGAAGCATGCTCCAGAAAGAGTTGAACATAAAAGTTGGTAGAAGATGGAGTGGAACAATCATATATCCATAACCTGGTTACCTTCAAGCTGGTAAGGAAAGCCTAAGGCTATTTCCCAGCATCCTCTATTTTACCACACAAGGCGTGGAAGGCTACCATGTTTGTGTGGGTATCACATTCCCAAAGGCACTCGAAGCGCTGGTCGATGCATGGAAGTTGCCAGAGATACAACGATTACGGTCCTAACCTTGAAGAGTTTCGACCCGGAGAGATTTTAACCATGCAATTGTGGATGTTATTGGTCGACATTTTGGAGTTAATCTCATTTGGTATGGTAGAAGATCTTGCCACAGATCCATATGACCTTACAAATTTTACCTTGACAATTCTTTCGGTTGCTTGGAAAGTTTGACATGGTTGAACCATCAAATTTTCCTGTGAACATGACGAAGGGGATGGTGGTATCACCATGCCTAAGGTCACTCCGTTGGAAGTTATGCTCACTCCCCGTCTTCCTCTAGAACTTTACTAGCGCTACATAAATTATAGTACCAAAATACGATATAGATCAATTCTTAGTTGATCCATTAGATATTGTTTGTAATGGGTATGTAATAAGTCATTGTAATGAATAAATGTATGGGCATATATGGAGCTTGAGGTTGAAGTCCATTTGTTCACATAGGCGTTTGGGTGAGTCATGAGTGCTATTTATTAGAGTTGTAAACAGGCTAGCCCAACCCATTTCGGGTTGCTGGCCAAAACGGGTTAGGCTTATCTGACCAATGTCTATTTAGGCTAGTTTTCGACTGGCCAAACCCAACCCATGAGGATTGCAGGCTAAAACCTTAAAAAATGCTAAGAAAATTAATTTTACAAATTCATCATTCTTCAAATAAAAATAAATAATAATTAATATATAAATGATTGAGTCTTGATGATGCACATTTTCAATTGAATTTGAGGCTTTGGAGCGTAGTAGGGATCGTTGGGCGGCCTTGGACGTGGCGAGGATGGTATGTAGGCTCTGGATCGTTGGGGGTGCAGGTAGGATTCTTTGCAATCTTTGGTGCGGAGCTCTTGACGTGGCACTCCCTCTGCAAAACAAGAAAGAAAGGGGTCGGCGAGGGGGCCGCGTATGGCGCTCCCGATGCCTACGTCGATTCTTTCTGAGAAAAGATGGGCCCAGAGGCGAATGTGTTGCGTACCTTTCACCGATGGGGTGGCTTTGTATTTATAGTAGATGTTTTACCAGTTGGATGGTGATTAGGATTCTTTTCCATTAGATGGGATATTTTCTTGATATCGTATTTGATTATGGATATAGAAAGTGTAGTTTATTTGGAATTAATTCTCTCCCTTATTAGTGGGATCCCGCTTGATTTACAGGATGAGCTGTAATATCGTGAATTATCTTACTTTCCTAGCTGGTAAGATTTAGTTAGATTTGCTGGATAATAAGTTATAGGGGATTATCCTACTTTTCTTATTGGCTAGATTCAATCTGATGGGCAGGATATGGGCCCTCCGAATTACTCAAGATCGGCCTTTGGGCGAGGCGGACTGGGCCTTTGTTTTGGGCTGGTGCCAGGGGCCTGGCTGTTGCATCGTGAGCGCCACTTCTTTGGGCTTGGCAAGTGGGAGCGCCGCCCTCTTTAAGGCAGCGAGTGGGCCTGCGAGCCATTTTTGGACCCTATCAAGAATACAAACACAATATAATAATAGTAAAAAAACTTAAATAAATAAATAATGCTAGAACACTATTATAACCAAAGTATCAAACTAACTAATTAAATAGTACAAAAACAATAAAGTAACAACTTAATAACATATATGAAAAAAACAATTTCAAAGTGTCAAATGAAATCTCATATGCCTCTAATCTTAATCCACATTCTCATTATATCCAATAATAACATGTGATTTCACGTTATAAAAATGATTCCACATTAGAAGATGTCACGATGGTTGAGTTATCATCATCTGATAATTAATTTAGAATGTTAACAACATAAATTTCATTTATGTTTGGGAATAACAATAATTTTCAAAAATGCATATAATAATTAATATCATATTTATTTGAAAAATCATCTTGCTAAAAGATATAATCATATTAGGAAAAGAAATTAAGTATAATTTTTGTTAATTAATTTAAAAATAACACATTATTTTATTATCAACACTAGTATAAGTAATAAAATTATTTAAAATATCTTTGATCATTTAGTTATTAAATTTAATTTAATTTATAAACTAGTACAACTTAATTTTTATCAAAAAAAAAAAACATATATGATTGAATAAAATTTAAAGGATAAATAAAAAATGAAATTGTAACTATTTAAAATAGGATTAATGAGATAAATAAAAATATATTCAATTTTAAAACTGTAATTTATTTTAATTCAAATGCATTCATAAATTTTCATACAAGATTTTTTAAATATTAAATAATCCTTATAAGAATTATAAAAAGATACATTTAGAAATTGAAAATAAAATAGTTAAAAACAACAAGTTTAATATATTTATCATATATTATAATAATAATTATTTTAAAAACCCTATAAAAGATGGCGGGAATAACAATTTTATAGATGAGATCTATGAGAGAATTTGTAATTTACTAAGTTAGTTACTTAAAAAATTAAATAAGTAGTCAATCGGGCTAACAAGACCATACCAGCTATGGGCCACGGGCCAAAACAGGTTGGGCCAAATTGACCAAGTTTTATTCGGGTCTTGAATTTTATAGCCCAACCCTCCAAAATTCTGGGTTAAAGTGGGTTGACCCATCGGGCTCAACCCATATTACTAGCTTTACTATATATCATGTATGAGCTAGATGAAAAGGGCTTTTTCAACTTTTAACCGAAAAATAAATAAAATTTTCTCAATTACAACAGGTTGAAAAAATTCCTAAAAGTAATGTATTTTTGCCGATGAAAATGTCTTTTGAAGGCACTTTCTAAAATATTAAAAATCTTTAATTTGCTTAGAAAGTGTCTTTGAAAAAACACTTTAGAAGATTTCATAAATTATGAATTCAAATTGAATGTGTTTTAAAGGGTACTTTCTACTTTTAGAAATTTTGAATTTAGACTTAAAAGTGTTTTTGAAAGGACATCTTTACTTTTAATCTACATCCTATGTGGAAAAAAAATTACACTAAAGTTGGGATTATATTTCAAACCATTCTTTTATTAGATTTATTTTTAACTTTTATATTATTTTTCTAAAACTCCCTGAATGAAAATCTGTTAATTTTCTACGCCAAACTTAATTGACTGATGTTAATTTTCTGAAGTGACAAGTAGATAAATTGAAGGGAGTGGAAAAAAACTTGCTGACCAAGAAAATTATACCATCCATATTTGAATTTAGACATTGAAGCAAGAGGAAAATCTGTTTGAACAGCTTGTCGTAGTGCAGCTTTAGTTTACTACCATTATTCAATCTTTGCTCCAACATGAATTTGAATTCCCATTTCCTCTTAGTGCGGGGCTTATCCTAGGAATTGAGACACTGACCCTCAAAGACCTCGGTGTGACTAATCACTTGCACTGAGGACAACGAAGGAACACAAAAATAGAGTTAAATTCAATATATTATATTTATTGGCTACTTCAAATCACTTTTATTTAATTTAACTTATCAATATAAAAGATTAAACAATTCAAAAATATGTAAGTTTCTAAATTATTTTATTTTGTTATTATTTTTTATTAACCAAAAATTATTATTTTCTTTATCAGTTTTTTCTTAGTACTTTTAAGAACCAATTAAAACATAATGAATGTACTTTTCTTCCATTACAACCTTTAGGTCAAATTAATGGGTATAACAAATAAATATTCTATCGATGAACCTCAAAATTAGTCAAATGTGCCGTTAACCATAGATGTAGTTTGGCCCACAAAAACCATTCACAAGTATAGTCAAAACCAAAATTTGAGAGAAATTGTAACAGGAAAAAAATAAAGAAAAAGATTAGAAAGAAAGAAAACAATGTTAAAAATCAATAAATTATTTTTATTTGCAGTTTAAACTCACTGTACTTATTTTAACTCATCAATATGAAAATTGAATGATTTAAATTTATAGAAGTTACTAATCAATTTTACTTAAATTTGATTTTCTATAAAAATTTTTATAAAACACGAGAAAATGATTTTTTTAATAAATTTTTTTCTGAGTACTTTCTATACTCATATTGAACCCAAATCCCAAAAGTTTGAGCTCTTAGGAAAATTGGTTGGATAACACAACATTAATGTTTGAAAAATCAATAATTGTATAGAAACAAGTACTAGTCATAGCACTTGTTATGAATCGCAGATGCTTTTATGGATGAGAATATCAATTCGAGAACACAAAGATAAATAAATCATCGCAAAATGCCTTGAGGGACTTTTAACGTGGTTTGACCAGTTATGCCTACATCCACGGATGAGAGAATATTTCCATTATTCTTGAAAACACAGAAAACAAGATTGGGTATCAAAGTATTGCGACGACTAGGAAAAATCACAAAATCATAAAACCCTAGGATGCAAACAATACCGAGAAAATACCTCATAAAACTCTAATCTCTCGAACTCTTACATCTTTTACCAAATCCCTCTCATGACTTTTCCTTTCATGACCCGAATATTTATAGGATGTCCTTAAAGTTTTCCTTATTCTATAAGGAAACCTATTGTGATAATATAACAAATAGGAATTATTCTATAAAAATCATTTTTACAAAAAATTACTACTAAATAGGAATTTGAGACATATTCTAACCATATCCACCTTGAATCAAATTCCATCACATCTTGATAAGAGAGTAATCGACTCCACCTTGAACTAAAATTCTTTTTATCTTCATCTTGCGTGCTTCGTAATCTTTTGTTCTTCCAAATATATTCAACCTAAAGCTCTGATACCATTTGTTATAACTAGGGAAGCTTTGATGAACAATAATATGAAATCAAGAACACAAAGATAGAGAAATCATCATAAAAATGTACGAGAGGTTTTAACGTGGTTCGTCCAATTATGCCTACATCCACGGATGAGCGAGAATATACATCTTGATAAGAGAGTAATCAACTCCACCTTGAACTGAAATTCTTTTTATCTTCATCTTGTGTGCTTCGTAATCTTTTGTTCTTCCAAATATCTTCAACCTGAAGCTCTGATGCCATTTGTTATAACTACGGAAGCTGTGATGAACAATAATATGAATTCAAGAACACAAGGATAAAGAAATCATCATAAAAAATACACTAGAGGTTTTAACATGGATTCGTGATTATGCCTATTGATGAGTCTAAAACTCATATATTTTAAGCCCATTTTTCAAGTATATTTCAAGCTTAAAAGTCTTATTTAATGTAAAATTATAGAATTTTCACCCAGATTTATGTTTTGCATAAATTTGAAGAAAAAAGCGAAGCGGCAAAAAGCGAGAAAAGGCCAAAACAGCAATGTCGCGATACCAGAAGAATTATGTTGCGACATCGTATGGAG
The DNA here is from genome assembly GCA_016808115.1 of Tetrastigma voinierianum. Lineage (NCBI taxonomy): Eukaryota > Viridiplantae > Streptophyta > Magnoliopsida > Vitales > Vitaceae > Tetrastigma > Tetrastigma voinierianum. Next base: position 50,640 of record JAEQBH010009761.1, read on the forward strand.
AGTATCATGCCAGTTACTCAATGTGGTGACATTGCCCCAGCATCGGTTGAAATAGATAGATCGAGTGTACGTCTTCGTGACATCGCCACAACATAAGCGCAACGTGGCGAGATGTAGCGACATCGTGTGGAAGTGTTGGGACATCTACTTCCATCAATCATTGACATTGCCCGCGACGATGGCAGCTACATCATCAGGAAGCGCTGAACAGGAGATCTAAGAAGCTTGCAATGTCGCGACATTGGATCAGTGATGTCGCAACATCAGATCAGCGGCGAGTGGTGAGATCGGCTCAGTAATCGCGACATCCGCCGCGCTTGATATCCGCGACATCACCACGACGCGGTGATAGAGGGCCTGATAACATAAAGTGTTCAATGTCGAGACATCACAGTCCAATCTCGTGACATCAACTGAAACACTCAAAAGGCAAGATGCAATGTCGCAACATCAGCTTAAAGCAGTTAAGGCGGAACTTATCAGGACGATGTCAGCGACATCGAATTCGACAATGTCGTGACATCGGTCAGCAATGTGTGACATTAGCTAAAATATTCGGAAAGCGCCAGATGCAATGTTGCGACATCAGCACGACATCAAAATTCAGTCATAGCGAGCCAATGTCGCGACACCAGATTTAACCCATGACATAGCATTTTCGATGTTGCGTCATTTCCATGACATCGGTACTAGGGTAGGATTTTTCTTGGGCTTTTGGAACTCCGTAATTGTCGCCTCGTTTTTAGGGCCAAAGACCTGAGGCTATAATAGAAACTATTGGGGAGTAGTGTGGTAGCTTCCTAGCCGCTTTCATCAAGTTTTGTCTTTTGGAAGTTAAAAGTCTCATTGTATATAATTTTATTTTTATTTTCTTTACATTTTAGTTTTGTTTCTAGATTTAATTTTCTTTCTTTAAGATTAGAGTAGCAGATATGAGCTGATTCTGAGCTGGTTTGATTGTAAATCGATGCTTCATTTATGTCTGAATGTTAATGAAATCTAGAAATTTTTATGGAATTCGTTTTTCTTCAGTTTTGATCTAAATTCAATGAATTTGTTTGATCAACTAGTCATTGTCATTGATGATCCAAATATGGAAATAAACTTCCTCTAGAAGAATCTTTTCGTTAGGATTATGGTTTCTGGAGTATTTTATTGTTGTTTTCGATGCGAAAATTGGAGTGATTTAAGCGTATTACTCCTACATTGAATTGTTCTGAATATAAGCGTTTGGTACCCAGAAAGAGCTGTATCATTGCTTTGATTTCCAGGAATCCCTCTGAGTGACACAGAGATGGACTACCTGAGCAGTCACTTGGGGGTAAATTACACTGATATTATTTAAACCAATGCACTTTTAGGATTACTTTGGTACATCACTGGTGAAGTTCTAACCTTTGACTTCAAGGTTCCTTTCTGGGTGTCAGTGGGAATTATTTCCACAGGAATATGAGCAACCTATTGATCTACCAATTTAATTATGAGAGGTTTTCTCTCATTTAGGAGGAATAATCTCAACCCTATGTTAGCAAATATTAAATTAAGGGGAGAGGGAATTCTTGTCTAATTGATGGCTAAGGTACCAATTATTTTGGGAACGACTTGCATTAACCTGTCTATGGGAGTAAGCAGTTTCCAGTCCCAAGAGATGGTTGAGAAGCACTGAAAAGGAAAAATAGTTAGATCTTAAAGAGGATCAAGTCCTACAAGTAGCTTTTCAAACCCAGTGACCAGAGATGAGAATGTGGTAGGATGGAGAGTGAAATGTGTGTGTGAGGAGAAATCCCAATGCTACACTAATATGTTGTTGGACAATTCCAGAGTTCATGTCCATAACTGTATTTTCTTTTAGGAATTTTGCAAACTGATAATCACAACACTGATTTCTTTTCTAGTGTTATTTCAGTTCAGTGAACTCTTTAATCATGTATTTTAGAATTTCTTTATTTCTTTGATTCACTTTACTTTAGAAAGTTAAATCTATTCTGGAATCTTGAAGTTCAAATAGTGAGGATCTTGAGTAGTAAGGGTAGTTGATTCTTTAAATTTTCTAATCAATCCTCATGTGATTGATATCTGGACTTAAAAATCCACTTTATTACTTGTATGACATGTGCACTTGCAGTGATTTGAGACCAAAACAAATTTTAATAGCATCATTTTAAGCAATAGTAGAAAACATGCTTCACATATTCAATTAAACAAGTTTTTTGCATTTATGCTGGGGATTGAATAGTCCTTGGTGGAAATGCTAGAATCCAGTAAGTTTTTGGATTTATACATAAGTTTGCTTCCTACACTCAACATATTTGGTTATTAATCAAAGTTTTTGCAGTATTATCGTGGGTGAATAGTTCTTGGTAGCGGTGTCGAGAAATTTGGGTGATCCACGTAATTTTGGTCATCATCAAGTTTTGGCGTCGTTTCGAGGATTGAAATGATGTAAATTTTAAAGATCAATATTATTCTTGCCAAAGAAAATTGATAGTTTGGACATTTTCTTTTCGCTTTTATAAAAATTTCAAAAAATAGTTTTAAGCTGCGGTAGGCGACTATATACGATCTTTTATGAAAGCACGTCATAATATATTTATGTTATCTATTGCTCTTGCCAGTCTCAATGTATTTCCATTTCAGGAAGTTATCACATGCACAGAAGACCAGAAGCAGAACTGTTGCCACTGGACATTGAGTTGGAAAGGACACTGAGAAACCTGAAGAAAGTGAGTACCTCAAAGACAGATGACCATGGAAGATTTTGGAGGCGATCATTGCAGGAATGAGTACTTTCGGTTGTAAGGTAACCACCCATTCAGGCAAATAACTTTGAGTTGAAGCATGTTCTAATCACCATGGTGCAGCAACATCAATTTACAGGGCACCCTAGTGAGGATCCCAATAAGCACCTAGGAAGTTTATGAGGATATGAAACATTGTCAAGCTTGAATAGGGTTAATCGATTATTATCAAGTTATAGTTATTCCCTTCTCATTGAGAGATGTAGCAGCTAGTTGGTTTGAGTCAATGCCATATGGATTGGATTGGTAGGAAGAGTTGGTTGAAGCTTTTTTTATGGAGAGTTTTCCCTTTGATCTCTCATGGGAATGAAGAGATTATAGCCTTGAAAAGAAGAAGAAAGCCTACACAATGCTTAGGAGAGAATCTGAAAGCTGTTGAAGAGATGTCAATGCATGGGATTGATCAAATCACCAAAATGGTTTCTATCATGCAATGAATTATTCTTCAAAGAACCATGATGCATCACATAGGTAGTGAGAAAGGGTGTGCGAAGAGGCCCGACCCGGCAATGAAGATTTGGCCCGAAGCAATATAGAGCTCGAGTTGAGACTTGGGGGCGCGGTGAAAGGAGGTATGCTAGAAATTTGAGCAGGATGAGCAATTGAAGCAAAGTTGGATGGCGATGGTAGATGAGCACTGAAAGTAGAAGTCATTCGGCGAATACAATGGGAATAGAAAGAAGAAGGAGGCATAAATGAATAACTGATGAGGGACTTGCTTATGAGGGTTCTAATCACGTGCAGGAGGCTCAGTTTGTGAGTGGCAACATAAGCTACAATTTCAAGCCCAACAACAACCTTCCAAACCACTACACTCTTGCATTGAGAAACCGTGAGAATTTTTCCTATGAAAGTGGAGTACAACATGGTCCTAGACCAGGACATAACTATCGGCAACAATATCTTTAAGGTTTCAAAATTATGCTGAATTATTTTGTAAAATCAGAGTATTTATTGATCCAAAAAACAATTGATCAATAATCAAAGATCCAATAAATACATTACAATACAAATTTTATTGAACAAAGAAGCGCATCGATTTGTATTGGGTAGAAAACATACCTGGCATGGATCCAGAATTATTGACTGCCATTTATCTCCAAAGAAATCTGTAGGAGGTAAGATCAAAGAGAAAGATGGCTAGGGTTGAAGATAGATCTTTCTTTTTCCCAAAAGCATGTTCTACGAACTTGTTGTAAAATTCGGTGTTACATTATATAGAGCATAAGGAACAAATGAGCTTTAGTCAAAATGGGCTTACCAAAACAGGGAGAAGATACAACCATGCGCCCATAGTTAGTTAATGATAAATCATCCATAAACCTGGCCCATAATTAACATGCACAATTACACAATTAAAATTGTAATATGATTGTGCTACTTGTCACCATAAATAATAAATTAATCTAACAAATTATACCAATTTAATTAGATTAGGAGCGTTGGAATTCAAACATTGAAGCGGGAAAATTAAGTATAAATGTGTATTAATGATCTTGTTATTGAGCATTTACCATTCTCCCCAATCTCTTCTATAAATAAAATATAGTTTGCCTTCTCAATTCACACTATTGCGGGGCTTATTAAGGGTTGTTGTTATGGGTATAATCAGGAGAAGTAAGAGCACGGGCATGTCCCAAGACCCTCCGGCACGGCCGGTAATGGTCACATCCACCAACTACAAGGCAAAGTTCCGATTTACGAACCACCAGGGCATGGCTGATAAAGTTGGCCATTATTTATGATCAAGTAGGAATACCAGAGCAGTTGTTGTGAGGTAATCATGAGGCTATTAAAGAATGCTTCACCACCAACGACAAGGCTTTTGCCTCGCTCAACCTGCGATAAGCTCTTGACCCAGCTATCTTTGGATTCTTCTTTGCTCCCTTACGGCCCTTTGGCGTGAGATGCGGAAGCTATCAATTCATGAAATCCTCTCCACTCGCCGCCTCAGCGAACGTGATGCACAATGTGAGGTCTCAAGTGGAGAAGTGAAGGATAAAGTTTGTATCTTGGAAAGATAACAAGCTAGGTCAATCCTCAAAGGTGGTGTTATTATGGTTCAACTTTGGTGTTCAATGTAGTCCCGAGAATGGATTACAGGGAAGAGATATCTTAACAACGTTGTTCATGGGGAGTGAGGAAGTTTGGAGTGCGCTATAGCAGCGATAAAGCGGCGGTTCTATGCGGGGCCTTTGTGGCATCAGGCGCCATCCCATTTCTTGAATTTTTTGATTTACAGGCCCGTTTGTCCTCTGAAACTAGCTGCCAAAAAGGAAATGGACTGGGTTATAGAAAATTGGGTAGAAGAACATAAAGGGAGTCGAAAAATGGGCCAATGATGAGTGGACTTCATAAACATCATGCTAAGCAAGCTTCAAGGCAAACCATGTTTGGCTACTGGCGGGATCTGGTTATCAAGGCAAGCGTCGGTATGTTCTCTTTCTAAGGAAAAGTGTGTTTTGAATAATAACATTTTCGGTTTGAAATTTTTCCTTTTAAAAAAAATTAGATTTCGTGGTTTGAACTTTAAGTACTATCTTAATGAGCCTGAAATTGTGCCTTAATCAATCTTGAATTCTGCGAAAATCTAATTGTTTTACTCTGGCGTGCTGATCTTTGGATTTTTAAACTTCAAGCTTGAAATAACATTATTTGATATCTTTCCACTTTCCACTTTCCTTTCTTGATTATCATGTATAATAGTGGGTTGAATTGAAAAGATTATTCTTATTATCATGTTCATCCTAAAAATCCTAGAGTACTTTCTTGATCGTGATCTCTTACCTTTTAGCTGTTATTTTCTGAAATTTGAACTACGAGATCATGATGGTAGAGCCGGCTTCCTTCTATCACCTCTATATGGCTCATGTACTGCATTGTTGAACAATAAAGGGTCTGAAGCATGCTCAGAAGAGTTAGACATAAAGTTGATGAGAGATGGGTGGAACAATCAGATATCAAAACCCACCGTTACCTTGATATTATTAGGAAACCCTAAAGGCTATATCGGCGTCCCCGTGTTTTTACCACATGAGACGCGGAAGGCGCCATGTTGGTGGGTATCCGCATTCCCAAAGGCACCGGCTTGCTGGTCAGTGCATGGAAGTTGCATGAGATTCTGCGGTGTGGTCTAACCCTGAAGAGTTTCGACCAGAGAGATTTTTGAAAAGGCATGCAACTGTGGATGTTTTGGGTCAGCATTTTGAGTTAATCCCATTTGGTTCTGGTAGAAGATCTTGCCCAGGAGCCAATATGGCCTTACAAATTTTAAACTTAACAATTGCTCGGTTGCTTCAAGGATTTGACATGACTACACCATCAAATTCTCCTGTGGACATGACGGAAGGGGAAGGTGTCACCATGCCTAAGACCACTCCGCTGGAAGTTATGCTCGCTAGCCTTCACATCGATCTTACTAGGCGCTACATAAATTAGTGGTACCAAAATAAATAAATAAAAAAAGACTAGTACAAATAAAATCATATAGATCGATTCTTGATGATCCATTAATGTGTCTATAATGGGTTATGTTATAAGTCATTGTGGCTAGATAAATGTAGCCTGGAGCATATATGGAGCTTGAGGTTGAAACCCATTTGTTCATGTAAGCGTTTGGTTGAGTGCTATATATGTAAGAGCTAGATGAAAATCTGTTAATTTTTATTGATGTTAATTTTCAGTGACAATGAAAAAGTGAAGTGGAAAAAACTTGCAGACCAAGAAAATTATACCAACCATATTTGAATTTAAACCAGTAAACGAGAAAATTGTTTAGATAACTTTGTGGTAGTGAAACTTTAGTTTACTACCATTATTCATATTGCTCAACATGGTTGTATTCTCATTTCTATTAATTGCAGGAGCTTATCTAGGAGTAAGCACATGACCCTCAAGAGCCCTTGTTAAATAATAAAGCACTTTTTTGATCACAGGAAGGAAAAATGAAGAAAATATAAAAATAGAGTTAAATTCAACATATTATTTTTGTTGGCTATTTCAAATTAATTTTATTTATTTTAACTCATTAATTTAAAGATTAAATACTTAAAAATATGTAAATTTCTAAATAATTTTATTTATCTTTATATTTTTTTAATATTTTTTATTAGACAACCAAACATTAGAAAATCATTTTTTAGCATTTTTTCTTAGTACTTGCAGGAAACAAAATTTATATCCTTTTACATATGCCATAGTTTTCTTCCATTACAACCTTCTAGTCAAATTAACATGTATAACAAATAAATATTCTACCAATGTACCTCTCAAATGTACACTAACCATAGATGTAGTTTATTACAAAACCATTCACAAGTATAGTCAAAACTAAAACATGTGATACAAATGCAATCTTATA